>PQMF01000174.1:0-47835 GCA_003004485.1 Aspergillaceae sp. MA 6039 | reverse complement strand
AAAAAAAAAAAAAAAGCCAAAGCCAGAGGGGTGTTCAGGAAGCGACACGGTCCAGTCACGCAGACACCAGCGAATTCAACAACGAAACGAAACGGCCCTAAACGGGAACATTGTACAGCAAAAGGACACCAGAAGCCAATCCGGCAAAACCTGGACAAATGGGAGAGAAACTGAAGCGACAGTCGAACACCAACAAATGGTGTTGGAACGAAGAAAGATGCCAAGACGAGCTGAACGTCAGACTATATCCAAACATACCTTGAGTAGCCGCCATTTTATCGCAGTCGACAATGATCTCTTGTGTCTTGAAAGTATCAAGCTGGATTCTTTTCCACAATTATGCTGACGGGAAGGATGGAGTTATAAAGAACGAACTGTTGAGCAGTTAGGGGGGGAGGTTGTGGTTGTTGAGTAATAATGGCCGACCGGTGAACTGGAAGTCCTCCGTGTGCGGTTCTTCTCTTGTCCTTAGCGGTACGGAGTACGCTTGCGGGAAACATCCCGCGAGAGCCGGTGAGCCGAGTCTACGCCGTACTGTATGCACTACTCAGGGTGATACGGAGGAATCCTACATTTTTTGCTTCCTTTTTTGCTGGGAAACATCATTGCTTCTTCTAACTAACTGCTTTTGTATATACTCACTCCGAGGCCGTACGGTGTGCGGACCATACTTACTCTATACAGATCCTTAACTCATCATATATGCAATTCTTACATACCTGCTAGACCAATGAAGGAAATTCGATAACGATAGAAAATCCAAACGGATGAAGTTCGGTCACGAACTTCCACCCCGACCACCAACACTCTGCAAAGCCTTCTTCTGATCCTCGCTGAGCCGCGCCGCCGGCAACGGACGAGAATTCGCCGACTGCTTCGACGGCCCGGGCAAAAACCCGATAGCCACGAGATACGAAGCATAGAGCCCAACCAACTCCTCCGTCACACCCGCACCGGCAGAAGCATCGATTCCGGACCAGGCCGCGTCTGCGCGGAGCGCCGCAGCAGTGTTGACGTCGTCGAGCTCCGGGGCCTTGGTGTCAGAGGGCAGATCGGCGGTGACGAAGTGGTATAAAGGCATCAGGGCGTGCTGGGACTCGGCATCGTCGTGCTGTCCGTCGTTGACGTACTGCTCCAACGCCAGCGACCACGGCACGTAATCTACTTGCGGCACGTCGTAGCCGTAGAGCTGTAGGGCGCCCAGGAACTGGTTGAAGCGGAGGCGTGGGTGGCCGGTGACTTGGGCGACGCCGATGGGTGAGCGCGGGGGCTGGAAGGCGCTGGCGATGACAACGCGAGCGACGTGGTCGACGGGTACCATGTTAACTGTGTTGTTGATGTTGGGGCGTGCCGAGAGTTGGATGCAACCTTTGATCATGCGAATGAGGAAGTCGTCGGTGTTCGTAGCTGTTGGCACAAAATTACTAGTTAGCTAGCGATTCTCAAAATATGATAATAGAAGAGGGGGTATAAATAGAGAACATACTTCCGGTGCCGGAGTCACCCAACACATATCCAGGACGAACAATCGTCCCCTTCAATCCCCTTCTACCGGCTTCCCGGACGAGGTATTCGCCGGCCCATTTGCTTTGCCCATACCCGGTTCCAAGACCGACGCTGCTACCCTCGAGGTCATCTTCTTCGCTGATCCCTGGGGTACCGGCTGCGAGGGCCTTCTCGGATTCCTGAACGTAATGCTCCGTATCGAGGACACTGGTCGAGCTGACAAACGAGAACTGCTTGGCCTTGCCGCTTGCACAGAGTTTCAACGCGTCGATGGTCCCCAAGACGTTGGCCGGCTTGAGCGTGGAGTACGGGTACACCCAGTGGACAAGGGCGCCATTGTGGATCACAACGTCAACGCGCTGGGTGAGGTCGGTCCACAATGTCTCTGTGAGACTGAATTGCGGCTTCCCTAGGTCTCCGCAGACGCACTGGAGTCTGCTTGTCCAGGCTTCGTCCCAGAATCCGTAGGCACGGCAGGTGGAACGAATCCGCTCCAGGGCTTGTTCCTCGGACTTACCACGGACCAGGGTCACAACGTGGGCGGCCGGGGTCTTGCGCGTGAGGAGGTCGCGGAGGATATGTGCACCCAGGAAACCAGTAGCACCAGTGAGGAAGACGGTGGGTTCGCCAGAGAGAATCGGCTCAATGCGTTCAGGGAACGTAGAGGGGAGAGACTCCACCAGAGCCTTGGCGTCCTTGGAGTATCCATCGTCTGGCTCGTTCGTGGCAACAGATGCCGCGGCAGCTTCCCCCTTGCTGTCGTCATTGCTGGCGAATGCCTCGAAGCTCACCAGTCGGTCGATTTCAGCACCAAAGCCTCGGAGCGTAGGGCTGCGGAAAATCGCGCTCATGCTGAAGTTGATCCCGCGCCATTTGCGTCGCAAGTCAAAGAACATCTGCTGCGCCAGGATGCTGTGTCCTCCCAGATCAAAGAAGGAGTCATCTGGTCCGATCATGCGAGCAGTGATGTTGGGAATTCGCTTAGCCCAGATCTGAGCAAGTTCTTGCTCGGTCTCGGATAACGTCTGCATCACAGACGACCTGCGTCGCGGCGCTGCGGCGCTGAGTTCCGCCGTATCTGGGAATGGCAAAGCAGGTTTATCAATCTTGCCATTGGGGTTCAGCGGCATGCGTCGCAGGGGAATGATGACGGCCGGCACGGCATACGTAGGGAGCTTGCTGCGCAGATGGTCACGGGCGTCATCACGAAGAGGCCGGAAGCGCCTCAGCATACCGACCATTCCTTCGGCAGACTCGTCATCCTGCAGGCCTTTGCTCTGCAGCCATGAGTCCCACTTGCTCATGTCCGGCACAAAGTAGCTGACTAGAGTGGGCTCCTCGAACTTGTCTCTCCGCACCAAGGTGACGTTCTCTCTCACCAACGGGTGACGAGAAAGGTGGGTATCGATCTCTCCAAGTTCAATACGGAAACCACGGATCTTCACCTGGTCATCAGCACGACCGGAGCATTCGACATCTCCAGACGGAGTGTATCTGCCCAAGTCCCCGCTGCGATACAAGCGATCTCTTGGTCCAACATATAATTCCCTCCATGGCTCGTTCGCACCCTGAGCCTCTGCCCTGTACTTCTCAGCCCACGTCTGGGGGTCCACGAACCAGTTATTGATGAATTTCTTCTCGTTCAGCTCAGGCGAGCCCAGGTAGCCTTCGGCCAAACCTCCCGCACGGACGTAAATCTCGCCCACTTCGCCAATTGCGCAAAGACGGCTGGGCTCGAAGCGATTGACAACCAGCATTTGTACATCAAGCATTCCGCGACCAGCCGGAATTACATCCTTCATCGTGTCCAGGAAACCCTCTTGCTTCGAGTAACTGGGGACCTCGTAGTAACTGACGGCACGCTGGGTCTCAGTCGTTCCGTACATGTTCACAATGTTAACATTCGGTGCAAGCGCTTGGAGAGACCGGCAGTCTCTCTTGATGAGGATGTCTCCAACAAAGAAAGCATGGTGAAGAGCAGGGAACTGAGCGGAAGCACCTCCAACCAAAATTTGACCCATGGCCGGTGTCAAGTGGGTAACGGTGGCTCCGTATTCCCGCATCCATTCAGCAAGTTTTTCGTTCTGAATATCTTCGCGAGCGGGCACCAATAATTGCGCACCCAAAAATAAAGGCGTGAAGATATCTCTCTGGATCGGGTCGTGTGCGATACCACTAAGCATGGTGAATCGTTCGTCCGGCGTAAGATGAAAAGTCTCGGACATCCATGGGAAGTAATACGCCAAGGAGAAATGGCGGCCCCGGACACCTTTCGGCCTGCCCTCAGAGCCTGATGTAAATGAAAGCGTAGGCGTAGAATCGGGGCCTACGACCACACCGACAGGCTTGGATTTCAAAGAAACCTGTTCGGCCAGAACGTCCTTACCGTTCACGGAGCCGCCCAGAAGCGAGCCATCGTCACAAAGTGCCAACCCTGGCACTTCCGTTCGCAGATCCAAGTTCTCACGGATGAAGCCCCGGACAATTTCTGACAGTTCACCAGCATCCCGCGTAGCCTTCTCGATCACAACGAGCGCTCGAGGGCGGGCAACATCGAGATAGATGTTTTGCCTCTCTGGTGGGTAGGCAGGGTCGATGACAGAGAATGTCGCACCAGCCTTAAGGATACCCATCACAGCCACGACAAGATCGACGCCACGGTATGCGTACGCCATGATGACGTCCCCCCGTTGGATACCAGATTGTAGGAAGTGGTGAGCCAAGATGTTCGACGCCTCGTGGATCTGGCGGTAGGTGAATTCACGATGGGGGGAGCTGTCAGACTTGGTCTCCACCACACATAGCCGGTCAGGATGCTTCTCAGCATTTTCAGCAAAGATATCATGGATAGCACCTCGAAAATTCGACCAGTGCAGATCAGCGGTTGGGTCTGGGAGAAGCGCTCGTTGTTCCTTGGTCATGAAATCGATACGTCCAATGGCCTGCTCGGGCTCCGCAGTAGCATTGTTGACAAGCTGAGCAAGCTGTCTCAAAATCGTGGCGACCCTGGCGCTAGAGACCAATCGCTGATTGTAGTATGCACCCAGTTCGACTTCCCCGGAGGCATTTCCTGGCGCAACATTAATCACCAAGTCAGTCGTTTCGAAGGTATTTGCGGGATAATCTTGGGATTTTGCGGGAGCTTCGTAGGCAGCGAAACGGAAGAAAATCGGTGGGCGTTCAGAGTTCGACTTCTCTTGGATATAGGACCGAAGACTTCCCAGCGGTACAATGTCGGCGGCACCTTCATTGAAAGCCTAAAGAATGAGCAACGAATCAACAGATAACCTGAACAATCATTCCCATACCTTTTCCACCTTGCTGTAAAGCTTAAGGAAGGTATCCGAAGAGTCAATGGAGACTCTTAGGACAAACGGACGGCCGTCCTCACTCGAGTTGGTTCCGATGGCAATGTCCTCGTCACCGGTCAAACGAGCAACAAGAGCAACGAATGCAGTCAAGAAGGCCTTGAATCCGGAAGACGAAGATCCAGAAAGCTTCTGCAAAGCCAATTGAGCATCATTGGGCAATTTGTAGGACTCGAAAGCCTCGATAACCCTCTTGACCTGTTCGGGCTTCTGGCTATCGGGATAATCCCGGGTCAGAGGGGACACAGTAAGACTTTGCAGCCGTTGAGCCCATCGCTCAAGGCGCTCCTGTAGGGAAACAGATTCGACGCCCATTTTGCGAAGTGCCCGTGAAGCACGCGTTTGTGAGATATACCTCCTCGTCGTCGTCGTCGCCCTGAGTCAAAGGAGGGGCTGAAGAAATAGTGCCGATGTCGCACGAGGGGCTGTTCACCGCCTTATGTGCGCTAGCCGTATCGGGCTAATTATTTATGCCTTAATATTCAGGCATAAATATCATGTGATTGATGGAATTCCCAATCGGGCATCTTTCGCGCTCCGAGAAGTCGAGGACCATCATGCTTTGACTTAGAATGTGAATGGGTGCTTGTCATTCCTTTGTTCCAGTGCCTTCCCTTCTGTCCTTCCCTTCTGTCCTTCCTTTCATTATTTTCGTTTTGAAGCTGCGTCTCTCACTCTCCTTTCCGCTGATCTTTTGGGTGGACAGCCGCGCACCACGCTCGATCTTCACCCTGGACACGACTCTTGACCCTTTTTTCCCCCAAAATCTTGGGCTGGGCTTGTGTTTGAAGCAGCCCTTGTTTGACCCAAGATGATCCCTCATCGGAGCACGGCGCTCATTTCCGTTGTTATATTTGTCGCCCTTCTTTTGGTTATCTTCTCGTCATCGCCAACTACCACCGTCTCCTCCGATCCCGCTACTGGCGAAGAAGTTAAAGTGACTGGTCCGGCCAAATATATCCCTAAGCTGAGCAATTTCCCGCTACCTTCGTTTAGGCGTGCTGCGCATAAACCACCGGAGCAAAAGGACAGTTCGAGCGGCGAGTCGAAGTGGTATAGCCACTGGGAATGGATTAACCCTTTTTCGTCTTCCATTACCTTAGACGAGGATCGATCCGTCCTTCCCCCCCTAGCGGACCGGCCATTTATCTACACTTATTACGATTCGAACAACAAGAATGACGATAATGAGGAAAATGCGGATGCCCAGCTGCTTCTCACATGGCGCCGGGCGTGGTATGCTCAAGGATTCCGGCCGGTGATATTGGGCCGCGGAGAGGCCATGAACAATCCGATTTACGAAGCTGTTCAGCGGATGCAGCTCAATCCGGGTCTCGAGAAGGATATGTTCAGGTGGCTTGCGTGGGGTAACATGGGCACCGGATTGCTCTCGGATATCCGCTGCTTTCCAATGGCTAGGTACGATGATGGTTTGTTGACTTATTTGCGGCGGGGTGTGGATCCTGCCCAGGTCGTACGTTTCGACCATATCGGCAGTGCTTTGTTCGCGGGAGAAAAGGTTCGGATCAATGATGCGATCCAGGATGCAATCAAGAAGGACACAACCCAGGCCAAGTCTATGCTGGACCTGGTTTCCCCGGAATTTTTAAAGGTCGAACAACCCAACGCGTTGGCCTACTATAGTTCGTCTACCATCACGAGTCACTACCCGGCAATTGCGGAGAAAACTGTCTCCTCACCAACCGAAGGGCGATTGGCGCTCGTCGAGCTGATCAATTCTCATTTGCATCACGCCTTCCAGAACGCTTTTCCGGCGGGTGTTGCGGTCTTGAAGCCTTTCCCCAAGCATACCACAGCTCTCGTTGAGCCAGCGCTGAGACTCGCTAAAGCCCTTGCACAGTGTTCGGCATCCTCGGTGCCGTCTTCCTGCCCACCAAACCAGCAGAAGTGCCATCCTTGCAGCCCCGAACAGCCTATGGTCATCACCCAACCTTCCACCTACAAAAACACCTCCCAGCTTTTTACCATCGGCACTCTGCCTCACCCGTATACTCTTGTTAGCCTGCAACAAAACTCCGAAGAGGTGACAACACGATACATTCGCCGCGAGACCGAACGTGATGCGTGGCTTAAGGAAGTAACCAATAATGTCATGGATGACGATTTCGGAGCGTCCTCTCGGGCAGTTGTTTTCAAAGAAGCCGTTGCAGGCGAACTCTCGATGGGTACATCGTTGTGGATGACGGTGGAAAATCTGCCCGCGACAGCCGGGCAGGCCATTCCGTCTGCTCTCTTGGATGAATTTGAATGGCAGCTTGGATTCAAAATCCCTCGCGACGGGAACGTGGATGAGAAGAACGAGGGCGCAGCAAAGGAGAGCATGCAACACGCGAACCCGAGTGTACAGGGCATTGAACGAGAATACGAGCTTCTCCAGCGGGCCCGTGAGGTCATGAAGGACAAACAAAACAACCGGATCCATATCAAAGATGTGGCCGAAGCATGGAACTTGGCGGACACTGAAGTCTGGCGATTTGTGAGAGCATACCGGTTAGTACTTTGTTGATTCCCTTTTGGCACCTGGAGTCGTGCTAATCAGATCATGTATACACAGTGCACGAAGTGTGGTCGAACGCAGGCGATGGGAGGACGAGGAGAAGGACTTTGTAGGAGCCCGGCTACGACAGTAGATATTATTATTGGTAAATCTTGTGATTGCATTCCGGCCTTGGATGGTAAGGCATACTCTGATACATATTCTTATACTACTCCTGCTACTTAGTATTTTGTTCGGTATTATTTTCTTGTGTTGGGCGATATTGTTACTAGCATCCGGACCGGCGTTGATTTTGCGAATTGGCACAGAAATGGCATTCCTGGATAGACAGACTGATCCAAGACGTGAATAATGCTCATGGATTTCTTTCTATATTAGATGATCTGATCTTATCGGCATCTTATCTGCATCCATGGCTGGCCGTCGGACAGTGGCGATCCCCGCAATGATAAGCCCGGCTGCCTTAAGCTCCTCTTCCTTCTCTTTTCTCTGCTCTTCAACAACGTTTTCTTTCTCTTCATCCTATTTTCTTAACTTTTTAATCTGCTGCGACACAATCATAGGTGGATGACTTTCTGACTTCTGCCATCATGGCTCCTGGGATCCTAGAACCATCGCAGCCTGTGGTCATCCCTTCCAAGGTCACCTCCCTCGCCCATCTCACGGAAGAATGGGACGATACTCTTCGATTTTATCTGAACGGCACCAAAGTTACTATCGACACGGTTGATCCCGAGCTCACCCTGCTCGAATACTTGAGGGGAATCGGGCTGAAGGGCACCAAGTTGGGTTGTGCAGAAGGAGGATGTGGTGCATGCACCGTTGTACGTCCATATACCTGACCCCCCTGGCGAGGTCTCCCAGTTAGATTAATTCTGGCTAGGTGGTTTCGCATATCAACCCTACCACCAAGAAGCTATACCATGCCTCCGTGAACGCTTGTCTCGCGCCGTTAGTGAGCGTTGACGGTAAACATGTCGTGACGGTCGAGGGGATTGGAGACGTCAAGAACCCTCATGCCGTCCAACAACGCATTGCTGTTGGAAATGGAAGTCAATGTGGATTTTGTACCCCGGGGTTTGTGATGGTATGTTTCTCTTTTGGACGTTATACCCGAGGTTTCAAAAGTGTGGGGTGAGAATCATAGCTGATCTTGAAAATCCGCTTTAACCAGAGTTTATATGCCCTCCTTCGGAACAACCCCGAACCGTCCGAACATACTGTGGAGGAAGCTTTTGATGGAAACCTCTGTCGTTGCACAGGGTATAGACCGATCCTAGATGCGGCTCAGAGCTTCAACGCGTCAAATGCTTGTGGGAAATCGCCCGCCAATGGTGGCAGCGGCTGTTGTATGGAAAAGGAGAATGGCTCTGGTGGTGGATGCTGCAAAGGGCTATCTGCCAGCGATGATAAAGCTGGTAGTTGGAAAGCGCTCGCGCGTCCAGATTTCATACCCTACAGTCCAGACACAGAATTGATTTTCCCGCCGACTCTGCGGAAACATGACTTCCGACCGTTGGCCTTCGGCAACAAGAGGAAGAAATGGTACCGACCTGTCACTCTGCAACAGCTTCTGGAGATTAAAAGAGTACACCCAGCGGCAAAGCTCATAGGTGGAAGTACGGAGACACAGATTGAAACCAAGTTCAAAGCCGTGCGGTATGATGCCTCCGTCTACGTCGGTGATATTTCCGAACTGCGGCAGTATTCGTTCAAAGATGATCACTTGGAGATTGGCGCCAACGTCTGTTTGACCGACCTGGAGGGGATCTGCGATGAGGCCGTTCAGCGATATGGATCGGTGCAGGGTCAATCTTTCAAGGCTATCAAGAAGCAGCTTCATTACTTTGCCGGAAGGCAGATTCGAAATGTCGCATCACCCGCCGGTAATCTGGCCACTGCGTCTCCCATTTCAGATCTGAACCCTGTATTTGTTGCTACTAATACAGTTTTGACGGCCAAGTCGCTGGGAGAAGAGATTGAGATCCCTATGACAAAATTCTTCAAGGGTTACAGGTCCACCGCACTACCCCCGGACGCGGTAATCGCGAGCTTGCGTATTCCAGTCTCACGGGAGGGCGAATACATTCGGGCTTACAAGCAGTCGAAGAGGAAGGATGATGATATTGCTATTGTTAATGCTGCGTTGCGCGTATCCCTCACCCCCTCGAAAAACGTCGAAAGTGTAAACCTGGTTTTCGGAGGGATGGCCCCGATGACAGTCTCTGCAAAGAACGCAGAAGCCTTTCTAGCCGGTAAGAAGCTTACAAGCCAAGCTACTCTGGAAGGTGTCATGGGTGCTTTGGAGAGAGACTTTGATTTGAAATATGGCGTTCCTGGTGGTATGGCCACATATCGCAAGTCTCTTGCTCTAGGGTTCTTCTACCGATTCTACCATGACGTCCTCCGAAACTTAGAAGTTGGGTCTGCAGACGTTGACGAGGATGGAATTGCCGAAATCGAAAGAGCCATTTCTTCGGGCCGGAAGGACCATGAACCATCTGTTGCATATCAACAGAATATCCTGGGGAAGGCTACGCCTCATGTCTCGGCGATGAAGCAAGCCACCGGTGAGGCTCAGTACACAGATGATGTTCCTGTGCAGCAAAACGAGCTATTTGGATCTCTCGTGACCTCGACAAAAGCCCATGCCAGAATTCTCGAGGTTGATGCAACAGCGGCTCTGGAAATACCGGGTGTCCAGGGCTTCGTGAGCCACGCGGATCTCCCCAGTCCAGATGCCAATTTTTGGGGTATCCCATCAGATGAGCCATTCTTTGCAGTGGATGAAGTCACAACTGCCGGTCAGCCCATCGGCATGATTCTCGCAACCACTGAAAAGGCTGCAGAGCAGGGCTCAAGGGCCGTCAAGGTTGAATACGAGGATTTGCCAGTGATCCTTACTATTGAGGAGGCAATCGAGAAGGAATCGTATTTCAATCATGAACGCTTCATCGATACAGGTGATGCAAACGCGGCATTCGAGAAGGCCGACTATGTCTTCGCAGGGGAGTCCAGGATGGGAGGCCAGGAGCATTTCTACTTGGAAACGCAAGCTTGTGTAGCCATTCCAAAGCCCGAGGATGGTGAAATTGAGGTCTGGAGTAGTACCCAGAATCCTACCGAGACGTGCGTACAACCATCCAGTGTTTTTTCCATTTAGGGCAAGCTGACACTTTGTAGCCAGGAATATGTGGCCCAGGTTACTGGTGTTGCATCCAACAAAGTCGTTTCTAGAGTGAAACGGATTGGTGGCGGATTTGGTGGTAAAGAGACACGTTCGGTCCAGCTCGCTAGTATATGTGCTTTAGCTGCTACAAAGGCAAGACGACCAGTTCGATGCATGCTCAACCGCGATGAGGACATCGCGATATCTGGACAGCGTCATCCATTCCTCTGTAAGTGGAAAGTTGGCGTGACCAAGACAGGGAAGCTTCTCGCGTTAGACGCAGATGTCTTCTCCAATGGCGGATTCTCTCTAGACCTCTCCGGTGGCGTTCTGGACAGGAGCGTTACGCATATCGATAATGTCTATAAGATCCCGAATGCCCATGTTCGAGGTCGGATCTGCAAGACCAATACCGTTTCAAATACCGCGTTCCGTGGGTTCGGAGGCCCTCAAGGCCTGTTCTTCGCCGAATGTTTCATGGAAGAAATCGCAGACCGTCTTGACATCCCGGTCGAACAGCTGCGAGAGATGAATTTGTATAAGCCTGGCGACTTGACGCATTTTAACCAGGAGCTGAAGGATTGGCATGTACCTTTGATGTACAAGCAAGTGATGGAGGAAAGCTCCTACAAGGAACGCCGGAAAGCCGTGGATGACTATAATAGGAAACATAAGTGGTCGAAACGAGGTCTATCCATTATTCCCACCAAGTTCGGCATCTCGTTCGGTGCGGTATTTCTGAACCAGGCCGGTGCACTGGTTCATGTTTACCGCGATGGAAGCGTATTGGTGGCACATGGTGGTGTTGAGATGGGCCAAGGCCTACACACCAAGATGACCATGATAGCAGCAGAAGCGCTGCAAGTGCCACAGTCGAGCGTTTTCATCTCCGAAACGGCCACTAACACTGTTCCCAACACGTCGGCCACGGCGGCCTCCGCAGGCTCCGACCTCAATGGCTACGCCGTCTTCAACGCATGCGAACAGATAAACGAGCGTCTCCAACCCTACCGAGAGAAAATGCCGAACGCCAACCTCGGCGAAATTGCCCACGCTGCGTGGTTCGATCGAGTCAATCTTTCGGCGCAGGGCTTCTATCGCACCCCGGACATCGGCTACGTCTGGGGCGAGAACACAGGCCAGCTATACTTCTACTTTACGCAGGGCGTCACTGCCGCAGAAGTCCAGATTGATACACTAACCGGTGACTGGACGCCACTCCGCGCAGATATCAAGATGGACGTCGGCCATAGCATCAACCCCTCCGTCGATTATGGCCAGATCGAAGGCGCCTTTATCCAGGGCCAGGGCCTCTTCACAACCGAAGAAAGCCTCTGGCATCGCGCCAGCGGACAGGTTGTCACCAAGGGACCCGGGAACTACAAGATCCCAGGTGCTCGTGATATCCCGCAACAGTTGAACGTCAGCCTGCTCAAGGATGTGACGTGGGAAAACCTGCGCACGATTCAGCGCTCCCGGGGGGTCGGAGAGCCGCCCCTTTTCATGGGCAGTGCGGTGTTCTTTGCCATTCGCGATGCGCTTAAGGCCGCCCGGAGGGAGTGGGGGGTCCATGAGGTGCTGAGCTTGCGAAGTCCGGCTACGCCCGAGCGGATTAGAGTTAGTTGCGCGGACCCGATTATTGAGAAGGCAAGGGTTGTTCCTGGAGAAGGGGAGGAGAGTTTCTTTGTTTCCATCTGATTTGGTTGGTGCTGGATTAGGGCAGACTGTCCACATTTTGAACGATCATATTTGGCGGCCATACGTCGTGATTCTCGTCTATATATCATTTATCTCATCATGCGAAATACAAGACTGTTCAAGGCAACACATAGCCCCCATCAATAAGCAAGTCACTCCCAGTCATATACGTCGAAGCATCACTGGCAAGGTATAAATACAGACCCTTGATCTCCTTGACATGACCCTGTCTCCCGAGCGCCGCCATCCGATACGCCTCATTAATAGCCAACGGACCAGCGCCCATCTTCGTATCGAAGAACCCGGGCGAGACGATGTTCACCCGAGCAAAGTCCCTCCACTCGCGGGCCAACGACTTCCCGAAGTGCGTAACGAACGCCTTGCTGGCATTGTAGACCGGCTGGTCCACGGGGACATTCACGATGTGCCCGCTCATGCTAGAAGTTATGATGAGGTTGCCGGAGCGTTGGCGATGGAAGATCTCGCCGGCATACTTGGCGCAGGAGAAAATGCCGTCGACTTGTGTGTCGTTAGGTACGGTTATTGGGGATATTTGGGGGCTTTTGGCTGTATGGGGTGTCTTACCATTCACGGACATTTGCTTTTTGTATTCCTCGTGGGTCTGTTCGAGGATGGGTTTGGAAATCGCCATTCCTGTTGAGGTTCGTTAGCCACTATTTCTTGATCTTTTCTTATTCTTGCGAATGGAACTACACCCACCAGCATTCGCGATGAAGACATCAAGCTTCCCGAACTCCTTGACAACATCTGCCAGGGTGTTCCGGACCGCATCCGCATCAGATACTGTGTCACAAACGGTTAGCAGACTATCTTAAAGCGAACGGCTAGACAACACCTACTATCCACCTTATACGCAGAAGCCTTGACTCCATGGGTCTTAGCCAGAGCCTGTGCTTTCTCAATCGCAACATCATTGCTATCATAGCGTTTAACTGATTAGAACCAGACCCCCATTAACGCGCTAGAAGGAAGTGCAACCGTACGAATTATACCACATAGCCACGTCAGCCTTTGCCTCGGCCATGGCCTCAGCAACCGCATATCCAAGCCCATCTGCGGCGCCGGTGACGACTACCACTTTGCCGTTGAGACTCAGTTGGTCGAGGACGTTGGCGGGGGTGTTGGGGAAGGGTCGGGGGAAGCCCTCTCGGAGCGCGGTGCAATCCTGCTCGCTCATGGACATTTTGTTCGGTTATTCGTAGTGAATGTTGTAGTCGATACGCTTGATATCTGTGAGAATGTCAAAAGAAGTAGTTGGGACGGACTGCACCGATATATATGTATACTACCGGTAATACTCCGGTGTTCGGGGCGGTCTTCCCCGGATTTAACTAGACAATGTGGCTGGATCGGGGTTTAGTATGCCGATGCGAGTATTTATTCTCCAGGAACTGTCGAAACTAAGGGATATCTGCAGAATACAAAGAACAGAATGAAACATAGACGGGGAAATGGAAGCGATCAACGCTTCAGACCCATACATCATACTACGCCTTGTCGTTAACACACCACTCAACTCCCTGCAAAGCCAAGTTTCTCATCCGCGAACCGGTAATCGTCCGCATCAGACACATGCGGTGTCGCTCCCGCCCCAGCAGTCCCCCTGGTAGCAACTTCATACCGTGGCGCTGGCTGAGGTGGCTGCTGCGTATTCGTCTTGGGCATAGCGGTTAGCGGCACGTCGAAGAAACCGTCAGGGCCTACGCCAGCGCCAACAGGACCATGCAGGTTCATAGATGGCACGCCTCCACCCTCGCCGCGGTTCTTCTCGCGCGTGAAGAAGAATAATGTCAGGGCGCGGGTTATACCCAGCAGTACGATGAGGACCCAGACCAGGCAGATGACGCCGGAGATGATCGCTTCGGTTCTGATGCCTTCTTCGATCTTGTGGATGGCGCGGACGACGACCTCGGTGATTTTATTAGATGTCTCGTCGGCGGGGCTCGCGAGGAAGCTGCCACCACCGTCCTTTGAGCTGTCATCGGAAATGCTTTCTTGAGCCCCGAGTGAGAACGTGTCGTTGGGGAGGAGTGGGAAGTCTATATGCGCGTGGTCGTGGACCCAGGTGAGACCTTTTTGGACGCCAGCAACCTTCAAACCGATGAGACACTCGAAGACATCCATGACGGGCTCGTAGAGGAGGGTACCGCCGAACGTCTGGTTAAGCACGTCGGTGGTCTTGTCGACGAATGTGGTGAGGGTGTCATTCACCGCCGTTGTGCTCGTATTCACCCATCCGAAGACGTCGCTGTTGATGTCGTTATTCACGTGCTCGATCGCACCGTTGGCGCCGTCCGCCCATGCCTCAGAGGTATTCTGCAACTTGCCGACGACCTTATCGGCGAAATCGCCCACCTCCGACGTCAATTCGGGTACCGTCTTCTGCACCGCACGCAGGAGGATGAACTGGCAAAGACAGGAAAATAGGCCCGCGAGGCCCAGACACAGGACGAAGAGGGCCGGCGGTGAGGTCGCGTAGGCAATCACCCAGCGCACGAGGATCTGGCGCCGGCTGTTGCTGAAACGACTGGCTGCTGCGATCCCGGCTCCTGCTGTGTAGGGACGGGACACGATGTAGACGACATCCATGGGGTCGTGGGCTTCCTTGCCGACTAACTGGGAGCGGTCTTTCATGGAGCGCCACCGGCGGAGTTCCGACCAGGCGACCGGAATACAGACCAGGATAGCTGCAATGACAAGGACGGCGATGAAGACCTTTTTGGCTGTGTTGGATATGTCGCTGATACCATTGAAGAACGAATTGATCCCGTCGTTACCGTCGCAGAATGTCATTTGCTCCCTGGCCGGGACGGGGAGGGTGGAGCGGTTGAAGGTGTAGTCTCCCAGGGACTCGTTGATCAACTTCTTGACTTCTTCGAA
Source organism: Aspergillaceae sp. MA 6039 (assembly GCA_003004485.1). Classification (NCBI taxonomy): domain Eukaryota; kingdom Fungi; phylum Ascomycota; class Eurotiomycetes; order Eurotiales; family Aspergillaceae; species Aspergillaceae sp. MA 6039. The sequence continues at coordinate 32,675 of PQMF01000174.1, read as the reverse complement.
CGGGAAGCGCAAGACATTCTGGGTAAAGTTGCTGACCTCGTTGAATGTGGGGAGGGTGCTGTTGAGCTTGTCGAGGCCCTGGTCGACCGAGGACGGGAGCTGAGCGTTTTCCAGCACTTCGAGCGGGCCCGAAATGTTGAGCTTGGGAAAACTGCCGCTGGAAGCACTGGCGGCAGAGTTGATGCTACCCAGGAAGCTGTTCAGATTGTTCTCGAAGGATTCGACTGTATCATTGATCCCGTGTCCGATGGTTTTGACCGTCGAGTTCAGGAAATCCGCCGCGTCTTGCAGGATTCCAACAGCGACATGAACACTGCCTCTGACGGCCATCGTAAAGAGACACAGATAAATCTGGTACATCACGTTGATGACGAAGATGATGATCTCTTCGACACCGGTCAGCGTCAGCATCAGCATCGACTTGAGCCCACGCACTGCCGTGTCAACACCGGACGCCGCGAGTTCATTCACTCCTCGCGAAAGATAATGAGGCATGGAAGCCATCGAGCTCCCCATCGACTCGACAGATGTGCATGCCGACAATGCTTCACGTTTAGCCGAGCCCATATCCGAGTCGAGCCCCGAGACCGCAATGAGGACTCTGGCCAGGATGAGGAGCAACAGGACCGTCCAGCGATTAAGCCAGACCTGTGACAGGCGAGACCGTATGCCTAGGTAGGGTGTAATGCCATCGGGGTTGATGGGTATAATGCGCCCATCGGCCCTATTGGGATCATGCGCACCATACGGCGGGAGAAGGGGAAATATTGTTCGTCCTGACTTTGAGAAAACCATTGTAGCCTGGGATAAATATGATCTTTTGTAGAGTCAAAAGTGAAGGGAAGTAGAAGGTCTTTTTGGTCGAGAGGTCGTATAGCTGTCTGGTAGACTTGAAGCGAGGGCGATAGTCTATCCAGGTCCAAGAAAATAAGAAAGACAATAGTTGGCCCGCAACAATAGGACTCAATAGAGCAGAATAGAAAAAGAAATTAACCTATTGAGCAAACATGCCGAGTCAATCGACAGTGAATGAATGAGTGACGCTGCGAGAAGAAGTAGAAGAAAAGAATAAACCCTGCTGCAGAAATCGGAGGAACCCATGACAATAATATAAAGACCCAGCCAAACAATGAAGATTCAAAAGGAGTGACCCAGAAAGAAACAGGAGACAAAGACCGAACCCGTGTTGAGCGTCAACCAGCCCTATCTGACTGCCTCCCAAAAATAACACTGCGGGTCAAACCCAACCAAACCCTTCTGCAGAACCCACAGAATACAGCTGTTTCATGTAGCGCATAGCAAGCTTTCCATTCAATCTGGATAAATCCATGGATTGGCATATGGATACTCTGCGAAGCGCCGAAGCCAAATATAGCCGGATCGGGCGCTTAGAGCTTCGCGCATTGCCATCCAATCCTTTGTTGTCGTACCGGCACTGTCCAAGCGCTGAAAGATAATTGTCGCCAATGGAAAATCTTGGGCTGCTCAATGGTCAACGCGTGCTGCCCGGTAGGAGTCTGAGTCGGTAGTATAATATATGAGATCAAGATAGAATATTCCGGGACTGATTGCTGATTATGAGGGAACCTGGATTCTATGATCTCTTTTTTTTAGCTACTGTTATTCTCATCTTACATTTCTCGAGATATAGCCTAGAAGTGAGTTTACTCTCAAAACATCTCAATGTGTAAATTCATCGTCAGTTGCGTCCAACGGCCGAGAAGGACCAGGAGCCCATGGATATAGGGCTGAACACGAGCTCTCAGACCAAGATCTCTCTTGGCTACAATTTGAGAGCCAAAGAGGCTTCGAAACCCATGTTGGTTGTTAACAGTGGCTTGTGTATATCAGAAGTTGTGTGATCAGCCATTACATAGTTATTCATTTAATGGAGAAGATTTCACTCAAACAGTCATCTGTTTGCTTATCCAATCATATTCGGGGAGTTGTAGTTACATATGCCATCCATCTATATAACATGGCAAAAAGGTGGCCTTCTCATTTGCTCCAATCTTGTCCATCTTATTTCTTGTTGTCGCTCTTGCACTGTTACTGAAATGCTTTGATGTGACCCACTGACCCCTCTGACACTAGCATGAGTACAATAAACATGAGTCCATCTTATGCCTTTAGATTTTTGATGAACATATGTTGGGTTTCAGCATACCTCAAGCGTATTGACATTGAGAACAGACCAAATGTTCACAGGACATATGGTAGGAGGTCCAATACACCCATCCATTCTGTTGCCGCTCTCACCGCATCGACAGCATGTCCAACCTTGTACCTGAAGGTCATTTAGGAAGCAGTTGAGTTCCAGACAGGGATCTGGACAGAAACTCATCTGGTTGCTCTTCTATATTTGTATTGTGAATGTAGTACTTTAGAACAATTGCAAAGTATCCAACCACATCTGATGTGGTTGAAACACGGCTTCGCTAACCGCCCGACAACTCAAGCGGCCCCTAAGAATTCCCTCCTTGTTTGACGCCGCGACTCCAAAATACTTCTGGGATACCTTTACACAAAATGACTCTCTCGTGCTCTCTCTGGTCATTGAGGGAATTTTTCTTCAGTCGAAAAGACAAATCTGCGCAGATTACTGTAGTATGTAAAGGCAAATGCTTTTGCATACAAGTGTCACCAAAGAACTTCTACCAATCTCCGAATTTGTTGGAAACATACAACCGCCTTATGGACTGGATATGCGACGACGATGACTATGAAAGATCGGAGATGGCAGAGGATGAGTTACAGCAGTGGGCGGTAAATCCATTCCTTCCAATATTCAGCCAGGTTGGGTCTTCTCTACTGGATCGACGACCTTTCACGCTTCAAGACTACCTTTCCCCAGAAACATACCGTCTCCTACTCTATGTTATCGACGAACGGGAAGAATCCTGTTTTGATTATGAGGTTCCAAGACAGCCACGACTTAGTGGGTTGGATCTAAATGGTCTGACCTTATATTGGGAGTGGCAGATTTTTCGACCCTCAGAAATAGAAATTTGCATTGATCATCGCGAAGAAGGCTTTGCAAATTTTCCAACCAAGGTGATCGCTGGTGGACACATGTGCTTTTACAAACCACTGGATTATGATGACAAAAGAAATGCCATCCGGGAAATCGACATCTTCAAGCGTATGGAAACCTTGGGCATAAGTGAGACAGTGCATGCTACACGTCTATATGGCATCGTCGAAGATGAAAAAAGCTCTCGTGTTATTGGGCTTCTATTGTCTTGGATCAATTGTGGAAACAGAACATTGGAATGTGCTTTGGGGCTTGAAACCCCCGCAGCGTTACGTCTCAAATGGGAACAGCAAGTGTCGACAACATTAGCTTGTTTACATGAGGCTGGTATTGTCTGGGGCGACGCGAAGGCAGCCAATATTCTGGTCGATATGGATGACAATGCATGGATTGTTGATTTCGGAGGTGGATACACCCGAGAGTGGGTGGGAAAAGACCATATGGAAACAATTGAAGGTGACCAAGAAGGCCTGTCAAAGATAAAAGAATTACCCAGTCAGGGAATGCCTGTTGTTTAGCTGCAAACATTGGGGGTTGTTTATAAAATCAGACTTGTGTGCAATGCCTTGCAAAAGTTGTCTTTTCATTCAAGTGCATACATTGTTGAATAACCTTGTCAGAAGCTCCCAAGCGTAGCTTTTAGTATCTTAGATTGAAAAACACCAACATTGCCAGAAAAACAGAACGACGCATTCAAGGCTCCCCTTTATAACGAAACGTGAAAATGTCCCCCGTAGTCCCATACGACCCCAGCGGCGGAACATTCTTCAGAGGCCCGATCAGGCGCCCCGCGGAATCAGAGATCTCGACCCTCACCAAATCATTATGCCCAATATACACCTTATCGTTTTCGTAGGCATGGGTGAACTGGAAATAGGCGCTGTTGTCTTTGGTGCCAGCGTTCAGGAAGGAAGTTTGCGGGCCCCCAGGACAAGGCGGCGTAACGCCTAGATACTCGTTCAAATTGTTGTCTATAACCAAGTACTTGTGGCCGAGTTTGAACTATACCAGTGTTAGTTATTGTTAGCCTATGATTGATAAAGTGAGAGGATAGAGGTATGGCGAGCTCGGATTAGAACAAACGTACCCTATTATAGACTGTTCCTCTATCGCGGATCTCGAAGAATTTATAGCCAGCGTGAAAAACTTGGGAATTATCGGACTTGGCGCCCTCCATTTTGAGACAATATGATGACATGTTCATAATCTCCCTGAGCCATTCAACTTGGCCCGGCGTCGTCGCCAAAGCTGAGTGTGTGTTAGCGTTCCTGACTGATTACCTTGTTTACTGTGGCACGACGGCATGTATGTACTAACCCTGGGAATTTGGATCGGGGCCCTTGACCACGGTGGGATATAAGGACTCATTTGGAGCTTTCAGCCAAAATGTGACCTTTCCGTCCCATTCCTTAGGGGGAGGATTGACCTTGTTCTTGATGCCGTTCACTTTTGAAGGGTCTAATGCCTGGAAATTGCCTTTGGTGGTTCCATACTCAGGAATGATGGATATCATGTCCTCGATGGAAAGGAGGTCTTCTTGCTATAGAAGCTGTCAGCCATGGTACAGCACAAATGTGATTATTCGACCATGATGGCATTCTTACCTTGGAGATTCTCCAATTATAATAAGATGCCACAGTACCACACCAGGCAGGAGGGCTGTGTTAAGATGTCAGTTGGGGTACCTGGAAAGAAATCCTCTGCAGGAACGCTCACTTGTTGCATAACAAAGTATCTCCCCCCTTCGCTTCCCAGGACAGGCTCTTATTCAATGAACTGTTCTGGTGATCTGAACTGTTGCTGCTGGAAGTACCATACGACCCGCTGGCTGAGCCCTGCACATACGGAGACGAAAACGAGGCGGCGGCGGAAATCTTCAGGGAACGGGCTTTTTTTTGTACTTCGGTTTCGGCAAAGGAATCGCTACTTTCCGAGGAGTGTAGCCGTCCACCTAGCTCAACGCGGGTGGAAAAGAAGGTTCCTATGCATGGTTAGTGATTAAGGTCGGCACTCAGGAAGATAGGAACAGAAAAGGTACCATATTTCCGTCTAAAATACTGAACGCCTTCTTTCGTATTGACTGCTTCCAGATCTGTCTTGCACTCGTCTGAAAGATCCAGACTATCTCCATCCAGTTCGAGGACCACTCTAGGAAACTATCCAGGTTAGCTTTCTAAGGCAGGAGCTTTGTTATGATCCAGCCGAAGGGGCTTACATTGTAGGTGATGGTCATGCGATTGGTATCTGTCTGACGTTTTGAAGCTGCATTGTTGGATTCATCCTTTTTGTATCCAACCTTGGCAGCGGCACTGTAGCCAAACGCTCCTCCCGATCTGCATTATTCAGTATAAACGAGCGTCGAAAATACTATGTTCCAGGCCATGCAACTTACATAGAGACTTCGGCGGAATCTTCAGAGAGCGAACTGTCGGCAATTGCATCGGCGACAGATGACTTGTTTTCCGACACATTTATGTACGAATCATCTTGGACCAGAAATCGAGGAATTCTCAATTGGTGCACCTGGTTATCATCACTATCAGCTTTTCCCCCGGAAAAGGAGAATCGTAGTGGGGTATATATACCACAGGGTCTTCCGAACGGCGAGGCTCTGAGCTTGGTCTTGTCTTCCCCCCTTCCTCACCAATGTCACCGCTGTTGGAGACCTCGTAATCAAGGAACTTGCGCGGCTTCAGTGCAAAAGCTATACTCCAAGTTCATAACCGTAAGGTCAGTGTTTGTTTCGACAGGGAATTTTCCACATCTACATACCCGGGTACATGGCGCGTTCAACTTTTGTTTGACCGTTCGGCAACTGCCTCACATAGTTGCCATGGAGAATGGAATTGTTCTGCAGGACAATGTACCACTCTCTCTCCCCCATGTCGGCCGGATGCCTAAGTCCTCTCTGTTAGTCCTCCATTCCGGCAATTGGTCACTGGTGCCTTACGTGACTGTTTTGGCCGCCAAGGCCATGAAGTCTTTATGGTTATAAGAGCTTGTGAGCTTGTTTACTTCGGCCGATATGGTATCCGGTCTCTAGGTGTTGTTGTTAGTATCAAGGTATAATAACAAATACTAGCAAGGATCATACCGCCATTTGTAGGTCTAGTTCTTTCTTGAGGAGTTCTCTAGTGGTCTCGTCCACCTCGGTGGGAAGTTTCCGCAGCTTAAGGTAGACCTTGTACGATTTTCCAGCATCGGTGTCTGCCGTAACCTAGAACATCTTCATTAGTATTGCACTTGACTGTCTCGAAAGGAAGACTTACAGGTTGGCCATCGTTGCCCCTGGCTTTCTTCCTCTTGTTTGGGGCGTCATCATCATTTTCATCATTGGAGACTGGGCTACCTCCTGGTTCCTCCTCAGTATTATTCAGGAAATTCAAATAGAGATCGAAGCTAAGTTTATCCTCCACCTCTGCTCCCTGGTCATTGCAGAATCTGCTTGACTTTCTGTCCAACTGTTAGCAGGGGTATATTAGTTGGACACCGGATATTGATGGTCACATACTGTCTCCAGGACAAAGCCTTCTCGCTGATCAAGCTCGCCCGAATCTTAGCCAAGGTGGTCGACTTGACGTTGTTAATGCTACCGATCGAGACAAATTTCTCCATCTGACTGGTCTTGGACACCGGGTCAAATAGGTAGACGTTGAACATGGCCTGGCGATCATTCTTGTTTGCTAGACAACTGTGTTAGATGTTGATAATCCCTGCCAGCCAATTGAAATCATCAATGGCTCACCGTTATCGACCCTTTCAATTTTTTTCTCCAGTTCTTTCTTGGTTTCTTCCTGTTTGGGGGGGTTTGCGACAGCCATAGTGACAAAGACACAAGAGGAGTTTCAAATTCAAATCTTTTTATTCAGTGTGCAAGCTGTTTTGTCTTCCTCACTTACGAAAGGGCAAGAGGATATAGCAGGTATTTAACCGATTTTCTGCTCCATTGGCAACAAGAATGCTCTGGACGTCATATTATGCATGAGTCTACTTGTAGAACATGGATCTTTCCCATGACGTTGAAGAGCATGAGAAGAAGTAGGTTTGACTGTCGGACTTATGTGTATCAACGAACTATCAAGTTTACTGTATGTACATAGTACAAAGTAATAGTAGTAGTAGTAAAAATAAACGGGGAGGGTATGGGTTCAGGTACGCCATAGAAAGCTTACTTTTCTGTGTGGAGAATAATCCCACCCGCCCCCACTGGTGGCCGATCGACCGGGTCCCAGAGAACATGATCGTCGGTGGATCGTGGTTCAGCTCCCGTCAGCCGTGCAGATCCCTGGCGCCCATTGGCTGTCATCACCGCGAACCCACCAGCTCTCCCCACATGTCACGCGCCACAGGTTCTGGTAGTAATGAGTAAGTGTAGCTGGACCCGTCGCCTCGGGGGTCTTTGGTATGGTATGGCGCCCGCTGCAGTGTGGACCAAGCTCTCTGACTATTCTGATAATACTATTGTACGTTGGACTAGACCCTATGCACGTTCTGGCCGATCGGGAGCTGCACGTTTCCCTATGGGGTTGTTTCTGAGCAAGTGCAACACCGCAGATATCATGGCATTTTAAATCACGCAGTGAGCCTGACGGAGTTCTCAAGAATTAATGCGCGAGAGTATGGAGATACAGCCAAGTGCATGGCCAGTTTCACCATTATACGGCCCTGGCGTTTATTGCAGGAGCTGAATGGGTTGGAATTTCCACATGATCGTTACAGCTGGGGGCCCAACGTGATGCAGAAGCGGAAAGCATTTAACACAGGTCGGCCAAAAGCTGCATGGCACTGCATAACAAGTGATGGAAAAGAAGGCTTACTAGAACCACTAAGGCATCGCCTGATTGTCAGGTGTTTAGTTCGCGCGTCTACAACAGATCGAGGCCTTGGCTAATAATTATTTCTAAACGACTGAAGCCCAATAACCTTTTAGTTGAGCAAAGCTTACTTCATTTTAGTGAATCGGTCATCTTCGGTAACGGTACAAATGGGTGGATGCTGAAAATTCATCGAGGTGAATATGTATTGGCAAAATTCAGGCTGGACCATGCCCATAGAAAATACAGACAGAAACTCGAAGACTCTGTTCTGCGCGCAAACGATCACGAGATTTTGAAACTCCGTGGTAACGTTCCTGTTTACCTGCTGGTGGTCTTATCCTCAGCCAGCCACTCCTTCTCAGCCAGCCATTTCACATATCAAAAGCATGCGCTGTCTTCGTGGGAGGAAACCTTTTCCGCCTTTTGCCTCATCACAGAAAAGAAGCTCAGCGAATCATTCCAATGTGCTAGCCCTCTATTCTGATGACTAGTTCTTGGTTTATTCTGACCAGCGCCTCGGATTGGCCAGCAATGAGCGTTGACTGTTAAGCAAACACCCCCGAGTCTCAGCTGAAGAGCTGAATCTGACGTACGAATTGGCAATTTTTTCTATGTCAGGATTCAGGCGTTGCCTGATTCGGTGTATCAAAGGAGGGGATTCTTATCTCTGACAAGCCTGTAAGTCACTTTACCTCATCTGATGCACCAGGCTGGGCAATTTCCCAAGACATAAATACCTCCCTAGCCTCCAGCCAGCTCCTCTAACATAAACTCTTTCTCTCTTCTGCCTTGGTTCTCCTATTGACAATAGATTTCCGCAATTCTCCCCCCAACCCTTATAGCGCAGCAGGTAGGCCCTTCGAACATCATATACGTGCCTGCCTGAGGGTTATTAATATACAGTGATCACGCAGACAATACTTGGCCAATTGAATGTGAACGTTTGGAGCTATATCCAATATCGCCCTCGCCCTCTACACTGGACTGTGGTTCAAAGCAGACCCAATGGCCGAACGAAACCCAAATCTTGTACCAAGCCCGCGCGTGTTGGTCAATGTCTTCAACCACCTCATCAATCAATGGGACTTCCCATTTGTGTCCGCAGTCGGGAATGGCCGGCCATATGCCACCACTAGTGGCTATGATCTGGATCAGCTGAGGATAAGAAAACCCCGCGAACGAGCGCTTGCAAGCACTGTCCGGATCGATCGGCAGGGAGATTTCCCTAGAAACGGTAAAACCTATATCAATATCCAGGGCCAGTACTCATCTGAGAGTGTGTTTCATGTGAGTGCTTTGGCCGACCACCGATTTGGGGCGGCCGCTTTCCAGGGGGCAATGAGAACAAGCATGGAGCATCAGACCAGTGAATCGTTAGATGCCTGACTGATGCATGTTATCGGAGTGGGATACTATGGTTAGCAGCTCTATTGAATGTGTTGCGTCTGGTTTATTGTATTTATACTTTGCATAGTTTTGCATCAGATCTATGCAGAGTTAGTAAAGAGCTATATCCATAAAAGTTCCCAGCATTATCACCTCCCTCCTTTTGGACAAACCTAGTCCCTTTGTAAAAGTATGTCCCTCGCCTGCCTGCAGGCTAGATTATGAGGTAGAGAATGAAGCAATAATAATAATGAGAGAAAGCAACTGCGCGAACTGAGCAGGAGACAACTGATTGATTTACTGACTGTACTGTTGTTGAATAGTGCCTTGTACGGTAGCTAGATACAAAAGAAAATAGACTCCTTCCGCGAGATTCTGCAGGGACGATTCCAACCAAGACGCTAAGGAACTGGAACTATTCCCGACTACAATATTTGAGCACAATCTAGCCTCTTTATCATCTGCCACTGGTGCTCGGGTAATATCAAGCCAAAATGTGAGTCATAAAGTCGAAATGGGACGATAGCTTTGACACACAATATAAGAAATCTAGATATTCCAAGTGGACTCTACCGTAGGAAAGTTACGGCCGCCCTCATTTGAAAGCAATTGACTTAAAGAGTCAGGACGACTTCAAAAAAAAAAAAAGAAAAGAAAGCCAAGTGGCGTGGTTTTCTGTGTGCTGAACTAGCTGCTTTATTCAATGTTTCCTGTTTAGGTCTTTTCCTTCTGGATGTCCAACACTTATTTGCTCACCTTTGTTGTTGTTCCACTGGATTCTGTGAATGCTCTTGTGAGAAGAGCAGCAGATACAACTCACATTGAATATGTTCAAGGCTATGGCCAATCCCGTCAATCTGATCTAGCAGACCTCAGTGAGAGAACGGCCATTGTTTATACACTCGGGTCTTCTCTGGAAACGGCGCCGCCGGGGCATCCACAAACTCCGGCTGCAGGAAATGTGCCAACTCTCCTGAACCCTCCTCTATTTGAATAACAGACCAGCCATTCCCAAGCCATGCCAGCCGATTGGCTTCCTTCCCACTACCGTCCTCCCCTTCATACTTGTAATCGTAATCCTCCCAGCGAGGCGACCGGAGAGTTTCCATTGCATGCAGCGCACTGCCGGGCCATAATCCCGAAATCTGGTCCCCTCGGCCCCCGCGATTGCGGTACCAGCTCGTGCAGTTATCGAGATAGACGGTCCGCTTGAAATAGTTGGATGCAATAGCTGAAAAATCCTTAACTCTTTGTTTCTTGGCTTCCATGTGAGCAATGTTCTCCTTTTGCATTTTGCGGATACACTTGATGATATAGTCGCCCGTCTTCTCCATCATTGTCGTTAGCGGCCCTGTGCCGATTGACGCATTAGGACCGAGCATCATGAAGTAGTTCGGGAAGCCGTCGGTAGCCACAGACATATACGTTTCTGGGAATGGGTCGAATCTCGACGCCATCCGCTGCCCATCCACACCGGCAACGCGGAAAGGTGGCGGCGCGGATGTCCGGAATCCGGTGGCGCAGATCAGGACATCAAAGTCTAGTTTGGTGCAGTCGTGGAGCTCAAGGCCAGTGGCATGCGCTTTGGCAATAGACTTGTTGAGTACTTTGACATTGTCCTCGACTAGAGCTTCGAGGAAGCCGGGCCCGGGGGTCAGGCGCCTACACCCAACGCCAAAATCGGGCAGGAGGTATGCCAAGAGCTCGGGCTTCTTCGCGAGACGTTCTCTCATGAGCTGAGTAAAACCATCGCGGGACAGCTGTTGCATTTTGGAATCCTTGATTGTAACGGCATGTTCTACATTCGCGGCCCGCTCAAGCATCGTACGAAAGCGGAGATAGTAGTCTGGATCCTCTGCAAAACGAGCACGCTGGGCGGGTGTGACTTGTCCTATGTTAGCATTGTAATGCTGCCAGTGGAGGTAGGTAGGGCTGGTTAGGTCGACGTCTGGACTCACTCTCGCTTCCTTCGATGCTAAGTTCCTTTATAGCATCCTCACCGAATGGCTTAGCAATCCAGGTTTTGCTTCTAATCAAGCAAGTAAGCTGTGTGTCTTTCAGCTTTTGCAAGGAAGGAATAATCTGGATGGCGCTGCTACCGCCACCAATGATCCCAATCCGTTTGCCTTCAAATTCCTGGCTTCCCGGTCGTTAGAATCCTCAACATATGTATGCAATACTGGCGTCCTTACTTCTGATCCCAGGCTGCTGAATGCATGACAGGGATCTCCATTTTCCCGAGTCCTGGAATATCAGGCCACGATATATCATTTAGCATTCCCCTGGCGCTAATAACAACATCGGCCTTGTCCAGAAATGTCTCGCCTGTGACATTGTCTCTAACCGTAATGAACCTAGATCCAGCTTGTCAGCCCGACAGCATGCTAGAGCATTCTTGCGCATGGGACGCCCGTTACCATTTTGAGACATCTTGGTGCCATTCGACGTCCACAACCTGGTGCGACAGCTTGATAAATCTAGTCGCTGAGTATTTGGTTGCCACATCTTTGAGATACTTGTGGATTTCCGGAGCACTGGCATAGACTCTGCTCCAAAACGGATTTGGTTCAAACGTATATTGATATGAGTGGGCTGGCGGTTTGTCAGAATCCATTATCATATGGCTCTTTTCCATCGGCAAAAAAGGATGATAGTCACTCACATGGGATATCGCATGCGCAGCCAGGATATCTATTTTCATACCATGAGCCGCCGATGTCGGGATTTTTCTCATAAATGCAGAGTTCAACGTTGCGTAACCGCTGAGGGATTCGAACACCGCAATAAATGCCGGAGAATCCAGCTCCAATAACGACGACCCTCATCTGTCTGAAATTCTCGACGGGGGCATCTTGGACAATCGACTGTGGGCTCTCGACTTCCCCGTTCTCTGTAGGGCCATGATGCTCGGCGTGGTACCTATCAGCATCGCCATTTGCAAGCCTCGAGTGTGTAGGGCGCTTCTCTGCTGGAGAACCATTCGAAGGCGATGAAACTATTCCGGCTGAATTCATGGTCGTTTACTGCAGTAATGAGGAGACAGGTTGTAGATTTCGATCCCCCAAGCCGAAAAGGGACTTTTATATATTGCAAAAGGACACTCATTGTTCTCCGCGTCGACCCACGTTCCATCATTCCATTTCATACAATCGAATATCCCCTGGGCGTGTTTCTTTCCAAGCCCTAGGAGTGTCATAGGGGTCTGATCCGTGCATCACCCGGTCCGAGATCAACGCATCGATCCGGTTCGTGGCTCGCCTCCCAGACGGTTTGTGCGGGGCCATTGAAGCTAGGAAGGAATCGTAGCTTTAGAAACGGATTTAGCATTGCCTAGACCGACTTCAAAGGCCGCGTTATCACTTTCTGTAGTTTATGTTCGTTTTATGTTCGTTAAATTTATGCATATACCATGCTCCCTGCGTATAATATGTGGTAAATCCAACGAGTCTGCATAATTTGTCCACGTCCGGGATCGGCAATCCACTTATAAATACAAAATCCGGCGCTTTCATTGCGTCGGCAGCATCCTGAAGTTTCTATTATTATTACTTCTCCAAGGAATCTGCTGATATCGACCAGGACCGAAACATCCCGCCTGGCCTGATGTCGTGTTGTCCATAATTCTCGGATATAAACCTTGCCACCGGATGTAGCCCTAATCCGTCAGACACGGTCCGGAGCCATCGGATGTCGACCACGGCAGTTCCGATAGATCACTCTAGCAAACTCAACTCATTTTATGTAAAACGTTGTAGATTCGGGTGTATGTTTGCTTACAATCTAGCGTGGAAATTAGCCCACACACTTCGTGGCCTGAGCCCACGCTGGAAACAACCCCCGTCGTCAAGTTCCAATGGGTCGAACAGGATAAGGTCTTCAGTGTGCTGAGCACATTTGATGAGCACATATGAGCGTCTTGCGTTGCTAGGCAACGCATTGAATTTGACTCGAAATTTCATCTGTGTTTTCCGGCTACTTCGGGGCTGAAGACTCCGTCGGAAGCCTCCCTCACGCCAAGATGTCATGGTCCCGTTGGGAATGAACCTCTCCACGAGACTAAGAGAACAGTGCTGTTGTTGTTGCTGGAAGGCCTGACGGGTATATTGTAACCGTGAAGGCATTGGCCGATGCAAGGAATCTTGAGGAGTATCTCATTCTAGTCCTGTTTGTATGAATTAACTTTTTCGCTTATGGTTGAAAAGCTCTCACTGAGTTATAAGGACTATGGGGGATTCGAAGGCACTAAGGTGCTAGAGCCTGTGTACATTGGCCACATTCTGGAACTAGTGAGTACTTGGATGTGTGAAGTAGAGAGCATCACTGGCAGTTAACAGCATGCTTAGCAATTTCTACTGGGTTAAGAGTTCGCAGTTTGAAACAAAATCAACCAAATTGATATCAGTCATAAGGAGCAATACAGCAGGGCCAATCCCTTGGAACCAAGTGAATAACTTCATAGCTCTTCAAAGCTTTCCTAAACCACGAGGTAACGTGGGCAACGCCTTCTGTGGCTTACCCAAAGTCACGCTCTTCGGGATCCTCCACTCGTCCCGGTTGTAGTTCTTTGGCCAGACACCATTTTTACCAGGCGCCAAGATACCCTTTGGATCGAGCGTGTTTTTCAGGTCCTCGTTGAGCTTCATCTGTGCATTGTCATTGAAATCGTACGTCTCTGCGACTTGATCCATGACAGCTAGGTGGGTGCGGTATTCTCCCCAGCCGTACTCGGCACATTCCTTGATCAGCGTCTCAATGAGCCAGAGAGCCCTCCTCTTGGAATCCACGTCTTCCTTGTTGAATGTAATGCAGACGATATGGTCTATAACCGGGTCAGAAGGGCTATAGCTCTCAGGCGGCAAGGATATGGATGACTCACGCATTTCTCGCATTCCAACTACAAAGTCACCAATAAAGTCGACACCGGCTTCGCGACATCGCTTGCTGGTGACTTCATACTGCCGCATGGCATCATCGCCCGAGACCTTGGTAATGGGAGAGAAGAAAAGATGCGAGCCATTCGGCAACCAGTCCACCCACCTCAACTCGTCAAACGTTGGGACGCCTCGCAGTGTCAGCGCGCGCGTACGCAAAACAGAAAATGGCTCCGTCCGGTCCTCGGGGAAGTAGAACTTCACAGCAGGGATGACGGAAAAGGCCTGTTTGATGGTAGCCCAGAGAATGTTCCGGACAGGTTCGGGTCCGTATAAAGCGCCGTAGAAGTTCCAGCGTCCAAGATCCAGATCCTTGGAGATCTTATCCAGCTCTTCTTCAGTGAACGGCCTGTCTTCCTTCAGGTAATGGCTCCTCGGATTTATCACCGCAGCATCCATGAGAATCGACCGCAATGTTGGGACATTTTGGAGAACCATTTGCTGGAAATAGTATTAGCCCATAGACTTGTACAAATGCCCCATAAGTCTCTTAGCATATCACTCACCGTGCGTAAAGGACGGATAATATCTATAGCAGTATGAAGGTCCTTGTCCGTTGGGATTGTAATCATGTAGGCTTGATAGCCTCCGGGATTGGGCATCAGCTGTCCGGTGGTTAGCGTGTGACTTATACTTTTCATCTGATGCGCATGTCGACAAGGACCACTAACCCAAATGCCCATTTTGACCACTATACCTAGGCTGCTCTGGGAAAATATGCCATCATTGTAAGGTCCAAATCCGTAGTTGAACAATTGCCAGGTTCGATTTGGTTGCTGCTCATCTGGGCGTAGTCCCTTGGTGCCTTCGAGCCGCGAGTTGGGCATGGCACCCATACCAGTCCGGATGAGCTCACCATTCGGCAGTACAACCTCCATACCGCAGTGCATCATCCAGTGATCTGAAAGAATATCTGTGAGCAACCACATCCCCAGACCGTGGAAGATGAACAGGAATAGAGAGTAATACTAACCTCCATACGGCGTGTATCCCACTCCCCTCTCGATGGTATTGCCCAAAACGGATCCTCCCCCCAAGTCGGGAACCTTTGCAGCTCGTCAATCGATAGTTTCAGAAAGGGATAGAAGAATTCTATGGACTCACATCTATCCAAAGCTTGTCGTGTAGGTTAAGTGTTTTCAGATGTTCATATAAGCCCAGAAACGTAACGCCTGGCTCCAGAAGAGCATAGGAATCCTCGGAATTGACCTCCAAAACGCGGTTCATATGCTTGCCCAATTCGAGGACAATACTACCGGGGACTCGTGGCGCCGCACCGCCGTAGCCTGTGTTGCGTCCGATCGAGACCGGCCACACCGGAATCTCAAACTCGTTACAGAGCCGCATCATGTCTTGGACTTCGGGAACTGCACGGGGCGAGATGGTGGCCGAGCAAACAAAATAATTCTTGTCGACAATGTGATGCATGTCATGGGTCATGTTGGGCTCATAGTACGAGCCATCTACTAACTGCTCTTCAGCCTCAACGACCTGAACATTGTCAGGGCCACAGATAGCACGACAACGCTGGAGGAACTCGGCAAAGTGAGTAGGAGTGACTCCAGGGGGGAGAACAAAAGGCTCGCCCTTGCCCCTGTTGGGGTTCAGATTGGCAGGCTTCAAGGGACGTTCGGACATTGTGTGTTGTGATGCAGAGAGAGAAGACCGTAGAAATTGAAACAGCAAAGTTTCTGAGATATATCCCTGAGTGGAAGACAGCAAATAGACCAGGCTAGTCCGGGGCAAAGCGCTTTACATTTATATAGGGGAGGGGTTAGTTACTACGACGAGGTGTGCCATCGGGTTCCCATTGCCCTCCATCCGACAAGAAGGCATCTGTACTTTCCGCAACGCCACGGGAAGCATAATATGCCAACTCCCGAATAACCCTGGAGAACTGCGGAGAAAGCTCTAAGGTTAATGGACCAGATGGGGATGGAATCCACCGGGAAAGGCACTTGGAGTTGGACCGCTATCCGGCTCTTTGGCGGGGTTATTTCCGAGCCCTGAGCCGGCTCTATAGAGTATCAGCGGTATCCATCATCCTCGCGCTACTACAAATAGGTGTGTTATATGCTTTTTTCTTTTTTTGTACAGAAAACCTTGCTTACGTGTCTATGCTTTGTGGTTTACCATGCAGCGCTCCGGTGCGTCTTGCTATTTCCTTCGCGAACAGATGGAAGTCTTGCTGATATGCTGGGAACAATTCCAGGGACAAAATCGAAATCGGTCGTGCTGACTGGCGCCGATAGATCGCTCGAAGTCCGAGAGCGCAGTGTTCTACCTCCGCCTGCTGGATGCGTAAATATCGAGGTCCTACGGGCCGGGGTCTGTGGCACTGATGTCCATCTATGGAGAGGCGACCAACCACTGCCTGGATCGGTCGTGCTGGGGCATGAAGGACTCGGTCGGATTATTGAATTGGGGGCCGGCGTGGCGACGGACCACGCCAGTAGCCCTATTGCCGTTGGCGATGTTGTCTATTGGAATCCGATCCGGCCATGTAATGCCTGCTTCGACTGTACGGTGGCCCAGGACTTTACCGCGTGTGAAAATGGAACCTTTTGGTCCCCAGCGGAGAATGCGACGATTTGGGCGTCTTATACGCAGGTGGCCACGCTCCTGCCCGGCAACGCTTTCTACAAACTCGACCAGAACGTACCTCTGAACGCCTATATCGCCTTGGGTTGCGCTCTCCCAACCATGCTCCAGGCCATCGACCACCTGGGCCAAATCCCGTCCGGCTGCAACGTGGTCGTGCAAGGCGCGGCCCGGTTGGCCTGGCGGCATCATGATGGCGAACCTTGCCGGAGCTGCGCATATCGTCTGCATCGAAGGAAATCGATTACGCCTTGATCAGGCCCGTGCCTTTGGAGCGACCGCGCTGGTCGACTTCCACCAAGAAGGCCTCCAAACGGTCGGGGACCGGACAAGCCATATTGAAAACGTTGTGGGCGAGAGAGGGGTGAACCTGGTGATCGAGTGTAGCGGAAATTCGGCGGCCTTCGAAGAGGGGATTGGACTCTTGGCCCGTAGCGGCACATACTTGCTGGTGGGCACATGGGCCGGCTCCAACAGAGTGCCGCTGTGTCCGTTTGATGTTGTTCGAAAGGCACTCAAAATCGTCGGCTCAACGTACTGCTCCCCATGGTGCTACTACCGTGCCGCGCAGCTCGTCCAGGCAAACTATCGCAGGTTCCCTTTGGACGCCTGTGTCACGGCAACGTATCCGTTAGAGAGGGCGCAACAAGCACTAGAGGCTGTGGCGGCGGGGAAGGTTGTCAAGGCAGTTATTGATCCTCAGCAACAGATGTAGTCAGTTATTCAGAGTCCATGTCATCACTTCGCTTTGTTTGTGTCTGCCTGGAGATCATTTCACTACTAGAGAAACTATCGTCAGGAACCTCTGATTACTAATGGGGGTAATTCCGCACATCCGCTTCCCCGCATTCTACCCCGCCATGCCCGTTCCGGCAACCCCGGAAAACCTAAATGGCCGCCACGGCGCAATTGTCCACGTCCTCTTCCATCTGTCGACATGAACCAGTCGACCTCGCAGCAAGACTATGCCACGCGCGAGAGTGGATCCACGCAACCGCAAACGGGTGCAACGCGCCTGCGAAGTTTGCAGGAAACGCAAGGAGAAATGCGATGGAAATTTGCCCTGTGGTCATTGCCGGTCGCGGAATAAGGGACACAGCTGTTGCTATGCCCGGCCATGGTCATCTGCCAGCAACCCCAGCCGCAACCTCGCGACGGGATCAAGGTCAACGCCGGAGTATACTTTACCGGAGGACTCGAGTATTGGTGACACTCCGCATACTGAGGTAGATGCATTGCTGGGTTTCTCTAAATGTGCAGACCCTGTTGTCGAACGCACGATGATCGACTCTGCGCCGATCCCCAAGCAGCTGCGCCTGTTGCCAGATGCCAATGGAGAACTCAGTTGGTCTGCTTGGTCCCATCTGCCGATAAGCCTGACTAACAACCATTCAAGTCTACGTGGGACAATCGGCTTCGCTGTCATACCTTCAGATCGTCCAAAAGGTAGCTGCTGATTGCACCGGATCATGCACCTTCACAGATGAGCCTCAGCAAAAATATATGATCGAAAAAGACATATCGGAGTGTTTAGGCAATTACCCGGAGCCGGAGCCTGGACTTGAGCGCTCGCTAGCCCTTGCTGAGCAATATGGGCTTGCGGTGAGTGGCTTCTTCGATTTCTTCAGCATTTCATATCTCCAGGCCATCATTCCCCCTTGGGTTTCAGACCCCAACCGCAGGGAGAGGCCGGAAACTCCGGTCATCTTCTTGGCTCTTGCAATCGGTGCGCTTGGACATGCTTTCGACGACGACGAAGAACTCGCTGAGCGATATTTCAACTATGGTCGGCAGCAGGCTGTCATTCACTTGATGGACTATCCGTGCCTCTCGACCGTCATTGCCTTTTCGTTGATCAGTTACTATATGCTTGCCTCCTGCCGGCGAAATAGCGCATTCACCAACCTGGGGATCGCCGCTCGAACGGCATACGCACTCGGCATCCACCGACACGAGACAAACCGTGCGTTTGGGGACGCGGCAAGAGAACGGGCCTGGAAGTCTCTCCGCGTCTGCGACTTATTCCTCAGTGTCTCAATGGGCCGTCCAGCGGCAACCTCCGAGGTCGATTGCAACATCCCGTGGTCGCGGACGTTCACCACGAACCCAAATCATACCGACCCCGACGATGACTCGCCACTTTCGTCACAGGAGGATTCTGCAATTTTTAGAATCTGTCTCATCTTCGAGCGGGTCCTAGTGGAGGTGTTTTCGAGGAGAGAGGTGTCCCTCGACCTTGCTAGAAGCATATCGCGGCAACATCGACAGTGGACAGAAGAACTCCCAGCGATGCTCAAGATTGACGGGTTCCTCGGAAATGACACCAGCACAAAGGCAAACATTCAGAAAATCGGAACCCATATTGTCATAATGGCGTACTATTACTCCATCACTTTGCTTTGCCGGCCTTTTCTTTCCTTCCATGTAGGCACGCTCCTAAAGAAGAGCGGAAGCCCTCGAGACCCTCATGCCTTTCCGGACTCCGTCACAACCTACGCGGATGCATGTGTCGACTCGGCCATCAAAGGGATCGCGCTTGCAAAAGAGATTGTTTTCGATGAGACGATGCCCAAACGCCAACCGTTCATTATCAACAGCGTTTTCGTCTCCGCTCTATGTCTAGGCCATGCGAGCTTCGGCGACTATGATCAGCGCGGATGGCCACTAAGCTGTAATCTCGACGCCGCCATCACTATTCTCCGCAAGCTGTGCGCGAAGAATCCCGAGGCGGTGCGATATAGCGAAATCTGCTGCCACATGAAAGATGCGATCGCGATTTATATCCATCGAAGAGCAGATGCGTTGTTGAGATCCCCGAACATGAACGTAAGAACCGTCTTTGGAGATCTACAGGCTATAGACATCAACCTTCGGCATCTATCAAAAGACAATACCCCAACACGTGAGACAAGCAACCGCGATTACTACCCTCCCGGTTGTGATCGCATCGCACCGGCACAACCCAGAGCCACGACCGATGGTGATATTAACCCGCCGGATTGTAGTCTCGTCTCGCAGGATTCTATAGTCACCCCTGATAGCCTACTGGGCTTTGCTGGGCTTCCAGAAAGCGACGGTGCTCACAGAACATTGGATAAACAGGGCGTTCACCATCAAAATCCAGACTACATATCTCCTATATTGATGAATGACTTTGCTTTCAGTGACACATTACCTTTATTCTCGCTGACAGACGACTTGGGGCCTAGTCTAAGTGCAGACCATGGTGGATTTTTCAGTGGAATTTGATATTCACTTCTGTGGACGTGTATTTGTGAAATGAATAACTTTCTCTGGGGACATGGGTATCCATTATATTTCGTGAAGTTCAATATAGCTCAATATACATATATATGTGTGTGTGTGTGTGTGTGTGTCTGTGTGTGTACTTATAAAGCTTTATCTTGATAGCAAGTTGTAAAGCCAATAACTCTCTGATTGAGACATCCCGGCGCAATCAATTCACATAGCTATTCAACTACACATAGTAGTCAACAGGATCTGGCCTGGAGGGTTCGAAATGTAGCACCAGACGTAATTGTCCTGTGGTCATTGTTCGATTGTCCCGTTGCGAAACCGCTGGCTGGTGGCAGCCAAGACCTCGTGGTCAGGGCATCAATAATAAATGCCAACTATCTTGGTCGTCATCTGCTCTTGAATATATGGGCATAGCGTAGTCGCTCAGTGTTGTCATCGCGTTAAGATGAAGATGAGGTCGAACTATAGATGCGCTCACGTGACACTGCAGTCCACATCCATAAGTCTACAGTAATGCAATATTACATGGGTTTGGCCTCAGACCTATAGCCTGGGTGGTAATAAGGTTAGGAAATGATACAAGGCTGGCCAGTGCCTTTGTGGAAATAGCTACTGTAGGCTGACTTGTGCATCCAAGCATGCAAGACCACCAAAAAAGCCCTAATTCCTTTGCCAGCTCGCAAACTAAGAACCCGGTATATTAGTAAAACAAAGTATATATTAATACATGTAGTAGATTGAAAAGCAGAATATGTTCCAGTTTCAGTTCCTGGCAGTGATTCACACAAAGAGCATCCCAAGTATATAGAATGGCCTGTCACTCTCCATCGAGATGCACATTCAATAAATGCTACTTTCATGTAAAGAAAAAAAGAAAAGAAACCCCAGCCACCAACTGCATTACCACAAAGAGACAAGCATCTTGTCGTTGTCGCTGTTGCTGGCATTACCACAGCCTTAGATAGCTAGTCATATAATGACAGACTCCCCAGAATCACCCGTTGAAAGAACGAGATCTTTGCCTGAGCAAAAAATTTCCGAGGGTGAGTTTGTCATGACTTATATTCCCTCTGCCCTATGAGCTGCCTATCTGTTGCCCTGTCGCTTCGCACCACCACCATAATCCTTGCTGATAACTTATCCCAGAAACAGAAACGGACTCAGACAACGAGAAGCCCCTTTCCGGGGAGCAGAAATCGCAGACACGCTCAGAAGCTATTAATTTGATACGCGCTCGAACCCTCGTCCGCATGTCTCCTCCGGCTTCGTCGCCTGAGAACTCTCCCGTCAAGCCTGGGCCGGAGTCTCCAGGCAAATCGGGAGTAAAAGTGTCTTCCCCAAAGAGGTCTCCTGCGAAACGTTCACCTGGGAAGTCCTCTCCTGTAAAGGCTTCGAGAGGGTCTCCACGAAAGCCTCCCAAGAAGTCACCTCAGAAGGAAGCGGGAAAGTCTCCTGAAAGCCCTCTTAAGGAATCCCCACCCGGGCCTTCTGCGATAAAGCCCCCAGTTCCGCGTAACGGAGGTCCTCGTGATCTGAACCATCGACAACCGGGCCAGCTGTTCCAGAACCCAGTTCCCAACCTCGAGCCCTACCTCGCACAGAAGGCCAACAAGCCATCCTCCGGGGAGCACAGTCCATCGTCCTCAACAAATGAGCCTGTTTACTCTTATCCGTCCTTTGGCTTCCAGACACACCCGCGCATGTTGAATGCCCAGTCGTCTGCCATTGACCAGGGTTCTGCCAGTCACGTGTTTGCGTCTCCCTCCAACGCACTTCCCATAACCCATCCACTCGTACTGGTCCCGTATACCGGAATCCCTGCTCTGGCGCAGACCGGTCCAAACATCCAATTCGGAAGCTTTTTTGTCCCGCAAGCTCCAAGTAGTTACACTGATGCTGCGTTTTCGGGTTCAGAACGAGAGGCGAACCCGGAATCGTATGACCGAAGCCAGGCTATGAGTGAATGGGGCAGTCCGGAGATGGCTGCTATTCAGAAACCCCCCTTCACTAATGAGGGTAATATAGCAGACCAGGCGGCTTCGCTCTCCCTCCAGGCTGAAGAGAATAGCGCGAATAATACGTCCGAAGCGCAGGGCCCTCAACTCTCGGGCGCACGCAGCACCGCTGCCATCAAGACAAAGCTGCCTACCATTCAGGAAGCACAAAATGTCACAGGGTCCCCATCTACCGTCGAGAACAAGGAGCCCCAGGCAGCTCCAATTACAGAGGAGCCATCATCATCATCATACGCCAAGCCCATCGACTCAACGCCAGCGTTCACCCACTGCCCACGCCACTCGTCATCCGTCAGCACGCAGCCCAGCCCTAACTCGCGCACTGGTGTCCTACGCCAGAAACCAGAAGGCTTTATCTGGCAACTTGACAGTCACAGTTTCCCCTGCGCCGCGGCAGACTGCGACCAACGCTGCAATCTCTGGGACGGCTCGACAGTAATCTGCCCGAAATGCGGACCATACTCAGAGATCCGGTACTGCTCCAAAAACCACCTGCTGGAGGATGTCAAATGGCACTGGGTGTACTGCGGACAGATGACATTCACCCATCCGTGTAGGGAGAATTCCATCCCCGCGGGAGTTAGGAACGGGCCGCCATTGATTCCTTCTCTGCAGCCGTGCGATACGCCCGAGCGGCATCGGCAGGCAGTTTACTTTAATACTTGCGGCGAGCAGGGTGATTATTTTATCTTTTCGGATTTACCGGATATGCTTGAGACAGGGTTTTTGGAAAATAGGCCGATTCGGTGTTCGCCCAGGCTTATCTATGCAGTTGTGTTTGAGGATCCCGTTCATAAGGATAGGTTCCGGCGTGTTCTGGCGGCTTGTCTCTTTTGTAAGATATATCCTTACATCATTTCGTCCTACTTAATTCAGGAAATACAAGCTTACAGGTGTATTTGTTCCCGCAGTCACGATTGAAGTCGTCGACCTCGTCGACTATATGTACCGCCTAATCCGCGACAACCTCAGAGCCAAAACCGCCTGGACCAAAGAGCTGGAAGAAGCCCTGAAATTCCAACTGGCTAAAGAGCTTTCCGTGCAGATACAGCCCCACATCACGGGCGAACGACACGCCTGCAGATCAGATTGGGAAGGTCTCAGCCGTCGTGCCTGTCGCGATATAACCTGTCGGGCAGAATACCGCCGTCTGCTCGGGAAACTTGGGGGGATGGGTCATCGCAGACTTGTTAGTTACTTGGAAGACGGGCATTGGATATTGAGGGTTGTTAGGACCACGCATCCTGGGGTTAGCCCGGTAGAAGCGCGGATGAGAGGAGAGGGGTTTGAAGGGGTTTTGGAAGAGGACCGGAGGAAGTTTTGCCGGGGCGCGGGTTGGGATGGCGCTGGGAGTGGTGATATGGAGATTGAAGGAGCTAACGTTTGATTGCCTTCGAGAGAGATTGGATATCTGATTTGCGCGTCAGCGGTTCTGCATGACATGTGAGTGTATATCTAAAAAGTGGTAGTTGAATGCAGAACTGGAAACTGAAATTGAGGTATCTAAATTGCTTTACTGCTTTCATTTCCTTAAATATTTAACCAACAGAAGACAACGCTCACATGTACTACCTAAAGACAGGTACACCTAGTGTTGAATGTACTTCTTCAACCCACGCAGTCTCTCTTTAGCGGTCTCAAGAATGTCATCGTTCTTGCACACAGCAAAGCGAAGGTAGTCTTCAGCGATATGCGCGTTCCCGTCCGTGTAGAACTCCGTCGGAGGGATCGCGGCCACGCCAACCTCATGGATTAGGAACCAGCAGAGCTTGAAGTCACGAGGTCGGTTGGCAACGTGCGGGGGGAAGTTGTAGTCGTCCGGAAGCTTGACGGAAGCCATGTTTGCAAGAACAAAGTAGCCGCCTTCGGGGTCGGAGTACTGACATCACAAGTTAGCAAGATTATGCGATATATACATTTTACCTTAGAAACGTACCGGAATACCAAGCTCCTTGAAGATGTCACAGAAGCGCTCCATCTTTCCTTTCATTTCGGCACGGCTTTCGTCCCAGAATCCCTCCTTGTCGGCTTGCTCAAAGGCAACAGCGGCAGCTTCCTGGAGGGGAGACACACTGCTGTAGCAAATCCGAGTGTGAGCACCAGCAACGTACTTGATAAGATGCTCGGGGCCGATGAGATATCCAACACGCCAACCTGTGGCATAGAACGCTTTGCCAGCAGAAGCGACAGTCAAAGTACGCTCATACAGTTCTGGCGACAGAGTAGCGATCCTAGTGAAAGGGACATAGTAAAGGCGGTCGTAGACCTCATCGGACAGGATGATAAGGTTGTGCTTGACAGCGAGTTCACCGATGCGTTCCAACTCAGCGCGAGAGAAGACCTTGCCAACGGGGTTGTGACTTGGTATAGTTAATATTCCAACCAAAATGACGTATTTCTCTTAGAGGAAGACCGCCACTTACGGTGAGTTAAGAACCTGCAATTACATGTTAGATTCTGTCAAGAAACCATCATCGCTTTCAGGGGACAATACTCACAATCATCTTGGTCTTAGGGTTGATGGCTCTCTCAAGCTCCTCAAAGTTAATCGTCCATTCAGCAGCAGACGAAGTCCGAGTAGCTCCATCTGAAGGCGGGTGAAGCGGGACATAGCGAATAGTACCACCAGGCATCTCAATGTTGCTAATGTACCTTTTGGCAGCGTCAGCATGAAATTACGTCCACACCCGGCGCGCATACTTACTGGTCGAAAAAAGGTTCGAAAATAATGACCTCATCGCCGGGTTCAATAAAACCCATGAACGCACTCAACATTCCTTTTTATCCGATGTTAGTTAAGAAACCCTCCACTACAGCATCGGGTAATATTATTTCGCCTCGCACCTTCATTGGCACCAGTGGTGATCGAAACCTCGGTGTCTGGGTTCAAAATCCGTCCGAAAAACGGAGAGTAGGCATCTGCGATGGCTTTCTTGAGACGAGGACGACCCTATATCTCTGCATGAGCATGTGTTCAATGCCTTCCGAGAGCCCAGTATACCTTTGTCGGGGAGTATTGGTTGCATTCCACGCGGTCTAAGGCGTCCTTCGCAGCGTCCAGGGCAAACTTGGGAGGATTGTAGCCACTATCCAGGAAATATACATCAGCATCGAGCTCTACCTCCTTTGTTCTGACGGATAATACTTACAAGAAACCCTGGCCCATGTTCACGATAGGCTGGACTGGCGAAGCGGCGGCCGCTTCATTGACAATTGACCTGCGCAACCAGATAAGCAGCTATACGGACATAAGCCACGCCAGAGGAACATCTCACCAGACATCCTGCCTCTGGCCAGCAACACGTCGCGCTGGGCGAAAAGCATCCGGGCGAGCAGCTGTCGCGGACATGGCTCTGACTTCGAAAGACCGAATGTGGGGTAGAACTGGTCGATAGGCAGAGCCCAAGAAGGACGAGGAGACAGTTGACGAGAACCTGGATGGTGAGAATGGAATAGAGGCTCTAAGAGGCATAGACAATGAGCAACAATGAGACCAGAAACAGGCCAGAGAGTATGTGGTATCTCTAAATCGATATAAACGAGCCAGAGGAGTTCACCTCCAGGTGGGACACGGCCAGGATGGACGGAGGGACGGAGCCTGGCTGGGTTGGACAGCGCCTGCGACTTGCAGGATCTGTGTAGCAAACAGATAAGGGAGAGCCAATTGATTAACTGGAGAACGCTGTTATATGCCAAATTGTCTCGCAGTATTAATTGATTGCAACTGTCTGGAATGATTGTTCACCATTTAAGGCATCACTTTCAGGTGTCGATGGCATCATTGGAGGCATATTACTAATGAGGATCACGTGCGCTGGCGTCTCGCGTTCAGCGCGTCAAAATCCCTGGAGATAGATCACTTCGATGCAGAGAGCCCCTCGCCACTCTCTTCTGGCAGCTCATGCCATCAGTCTCGATGGTCCAGCAGGCGAAATGGTGTCCTGTCCCATCTGCGGGAATTCTGTTCCATCGCTGAAGATCAACGACCATATCGATTCCAACTGCCAGAGCTTCATTGGCGAGCCGCCATCGAGCGCTGGGGATACGTCCTCCTCGTCGCAGCAGAAGGGCCATGTCCCCAGTCTATTTCAGCCGACGTCTGCCCGGAAAGCTTCTGCGCAGGCTAGCCTACAGGAGCATCCCGATGAGTGGATTCTGCGATGTGTAACCGGCAAGAGAGCCCACGAGACGACGACTACTACTGGGCTCCCGGTGGAACGAAAACAGGCACGTCAAGATGACTACTCGGATTCGAATATCACCGAGACGCCACCGAAACGACCGAAAATCAATGCGTTCCAGAGAGCCGCGCCGCTAGCGGAGCGCATGCGTCCCCGCACGCTGGAAGAGGTCTGCGGCCAGGAGCTCGTGGGGCCGAATGGGGTCTTGCGCGGCCTGATCGAGCAGGATCGTGTCCCGAGTATGATCCTGTGGGGTGCTCCTGGCACGGGCAAGACAACGATCGCGAGGGTTATTGCATCCATGGTGGGTAGCCGATTCGTGGAGATCAACAGCACCAGCACCGGCGTGGCCGAGTGCAAGAAGATCTTTTCGGACGCTCGAAGTGAACTGGGTCTGACAGGAAGGAAGACGATAGTATTCTGTGATGAGATACATCGGTTCTCCAAGTCCCAGCAGGATGTGTGGTTAGGCCCGGTGGAAAGCGGACAGGTCACGCTGATAGGCGCCACAACCGAAAACCCATCCTTCAAGGTGCAAAGCGCACTTCTCTCCAGATGTCGGACATTCACCCTATCCAAGCTCGGCGACGAAGAAGTCGAATCGATTCTCTTCCGAGCCCTCAGGGTTGAAGGGCCAAGCTACGGCCCGTCCGAATTAGTCGACGACGAGCTAGTAAAATACCTCGCACGATTCGCGGACGGCGATGCCCGCACCAGTCTCAACCTCCTCGAGCTCGCCATGGATCTCTCCAGACGACCCGGGTTCACCAAAGATGAACTCAAGCGCTCGCTGACCAAAACTCTGGTCTACGACCGCGCCGGCGACCAACACTACGACACGATCTCAGCCTTCCACAAATCCATCCGCGGTAGCGACCCAGATGCAGCACTATACTACCTCGCGCGCATGATTCAATCGGGTGAGGACCCGCTGTACATAGCCCGGCGGCTCATCGTCGTCGCATCGGAAGACATCGGGCTCGCAGACAACTCGATGCTCACGCTGGCTATCTCGACACACTCGGCCGTGGAGAAAATCGGTCTCCCCGAAGCGCGCATCAACCTCGCGCATGCAACGGTGGCCTTTGCCCTCTCCAAGAAGAGCACGCGCTCCTACCGGGGCCTGAACAACGCGTTCGCAGCACTGAATGAGCCTGGGATCGCGGGGTTGCCTATCCCGATTCATCTACGTAACGCACCTACGAAGTTGATGAAGGAATTGGGCTACGGCAAGGAATACAAATACAATCCGAACTATGTGGATGGGAAGGTTGTGCAGGATTATCTTCCGGAGAAATTGCTTGGGAGGGAGTTCTTGGAGGATACGGATCTGGGGACGGTTGTTGATCCAGACCAAGTGAGGACTTGATTACTGGACGTCTTCGGATATATCGGTTTGGAGTTTGTGTTCTTTCCGTTGGTTATCAATAGGATTGTACCATCGTTTAGCGTATTGAGCGAGTCTGCTGTGATACCAAACAACTGAGTAAAAGATGCCCATCCAAGAATTCCAGTCCTAATCAATAAACCAACAAAAGCATCAAATACGCCCCACCCATGCCGAGTCATCAAATCCGATGCACACAAAAACAGAAGCCAAAACCATAGAGACAAATCGACATATAAACGAACACAACACTTGACTACTGCCAACAAATCCCCACAAACGCCTCCCGGGTAACACCCCCAACACCCTCCAGATCAAACTCCTCAATCATAGCCCTCAACTCCTCCTCCTCCAACCCCGTCTCACCCAACTCCCTCGCGACGCGGCGCAGATCCTCCAAATCAATAAACCCCTTGGCGCCCTCATCGAACAGCTCAAACGCGCGCAGGATCTCGTCGCGCGGGTCGCGCTCGAGGATCTTCAGCGCCGTCACGGCTTGGAAGGCAGTGAGCGGCATGAGGAGGTTGGAGGGGTGGTGCGGGTTGGTCCCTGCAGCGGTACTTTTGGACGGTTGCGGGGCTTGGTGTTGGTGTTGTTGTTGTTGGACTTGAGGCCGGGGTACGCCATAGGTGGTTAGGAGGGTGATGAGCTCGCTTTTGGGGAGGGTGAAGCCCAGGGCGCGGAAGGCGACGCGGAGTTCATGGTAGTCCAGATGCCGGTCGCGGTCGAGGTCAAAAAGCGTAAACTATATATCCATTCGTTTCCTATTAGCAACCATAACCACCACCAGCCCCTCCCCGGGGCAATCGATCCACGTAAGTCTGAAACATACAGCCTCGTTAATCTCCTCCCTCTGCTCCTCCGTCAACCGATTCAACGGGTTCGTATCCGGGCCCGACGAGGCACCAGCTCCGCCTGTTGCGGGTGCTGTCTGTGTTGATTTCGCTCCTCCTGCGCCGCTGGCATCTGCTGCGAACTCGGGTGCTGCGCCGCCGGGGCCGGCGGTGGCTCCCAGACCGCGGCGCGAGAACGTCGAAGCGCTGAAAGGGAGAGCGTTCGCATTCATGGAGCGATCGGGTAGCTTGCCACCTGCATAGGAACGCGAACCGAAAGGTTGGGAGGCCATTGATGGTTGTAACCTGACCTTGGGTACAAGGTAGAGAGACGGCAGATGAAACGCGAGAGAAAAAAAAAGAAAAAAAACTAATCAAGGACAATGCTGCAAGAAGAGAATCCCATCAATCCCGATGACCTAATGCGACAAAGTCATTCAATTGTCAAGAAGGAAAGATGGAGGAAAGAAGGTCGTTGTTTGCGGGGAGAAACAAGAGAAGCAGAGGAAGAAGAGGAAGACGCGCCCGACGCAGCGACGCGGAGCGGTGAAGTCGGGACCATAACAAGCCCTAACACTGGGCGGTTTGATGTACTTTAACACCAGCCATCTTAACTCTGCTCCTGTACTGTATAGATGCCCAGTTCCGCTCGTTTTCCTGCCCAATATTAAGAGGTAAACAATCACGACCCCTGCTTGGTGAAAATACAATGCATTACTAAATTCAAGGCAATAAGAGTTGTTGAAAGGCCTAATTGAAAAACTGTTGCTAGCTAGATAGTTTCTTTCCTTCTGCGACTCTACTATCAACCCACTGTCCCCATTTATATTCCCGTTAGTATAGCGGTAGGTCTGGCGGAAAATGGTATTCTGATTGTTGGCAAGTTGGATAGAAAAGGCTCTGCCGGAAGACAGTGAATCGCAACAGATGCAAAGAAAAAGGCAATATGGATGAAAAGACACGTTATGAATCAATTGTCTGTCTAGGCTAGTAATTGACATCACCTATAGTTACACAAGCCTTCAATCTTGAGGCTTGGATTTTCCCGATACGCCAAACAACAACCCTAACAAAACAATCATATATATCATGTACCAAAAAAAAAAAAAAAAAAAAAAAAAAGGAAAAAGGAAAAGGAGAACATTAAGCAAGAAATGATGTGCAATCACGCATACCGCGCATGTCCCCCAGGTGCCGAATTATTATACGGCCCGGAATACGGCGGCGGAGGCTCTGCTGCGAGACCGTAATACCCGGCTTGGTTTGGCCCATTGGCCCATTGGCCCATCGAGGGCCGACCGGACGGCGGAGGAGGTGGAGGGGGCATTCCGCGAGGGCCGGGCCAGGCACCGTATATCCCCGGCGGTGGCGGCATGGGCTTGGGCTTGGGCTGACGAGGATGACGGCAGCGGTTGATCAAACCGCTGATGATGGCGAGAAGGATCAGACCTCCGACAGCGCAACAGATACCAATGACAACGCCCTTGTGTTGGTCGACCCAAGACTTGATCTCCCCGCCGACGGACGAGCCCTGGCAGCGGCCGTTGCTGCAGTGGCCGCCGCCACCGCAGGGTGTGCCGTCGAGGAAGTTCTGTTGCAAGCTGGCGCAGTGGTTGGAGGGAAGGTTGTTGGAGGCGCAGACCAGGCTGCAGGACGAATCGTCGCAAGCATAGGTGTCGTTGGTGTTGAGAAGGCTGCCCATCACCGTTCGGCATTGGAGGTCACGGCTGGTGCATTGACCGCTGGCGCAGGTTAGGCTGCCAGAATTACCGCATTTGTCGCCATCATTTTTGTAGGTATCTGGTGGACACGCGCTCGAGCTACCGCTACACTTCTCCTCGATGTCACATTCGCCGCGACTAGCCCGGCATACAGTGTCTGCCGACGAGAATTGGCACCTGCTGCAACAGCTATCGTTGGCATCATCGCAGACAGCTCCATCCTTGAACTTGCAGGTCTTAGCATCGCAGCAGCTGTCACTGCCACAGGATCCTTCTCCACCACAGTCGCAGTCTTCTCCTTCCTCGACAATACCGTTCCCACATTGGCTGCCCGTGATCGTGGTGACTCCGCGGTTCTGGGACAGGCAAGAGCTCTTGACACTGTTGCGACCCATGGCGGAACAGATATTCCCTATTGTGCAAGGCGAAAAGTTATTCACATCCCCAGCACTGGGGTTCATGATATATTTTGCGTCGGCGTCGCATGTTGATGTGGACAGGGGACAGCATTGCGAGGAGGATTCCAGGTTCTGGGCACAAGTCTCCGAGTCACAGTCATGGACTGCTCCAAACGTGTGGCCCGATTCGTGGGCAAAGATCTGCCATGAGCCACCCGAGTTCGTACGGACCACGATATTGGTTCCGCTGACCGTGCTTGAGCCTTCATTCATAGTGTCCGAGTTACAGAGCTGTCCCAGCCAAGAGAGTCCAACCTCGCTGCCGGTGGGACAGCCGCTCATCAAGGTCCAGTATGCGTTGTTGTCCTTGTTCTCTCCCCGCCAGGATGAGAAGAGGTTCAACCGGGAGGATATATTGCCCTGTGCGCATGGCATGTTCCACTGGGCTGAAGAGGGTGCTTTCTCGGGACAATCAGCCTCGCTAACTGTCAGGTTTCGGAGACCGATTGTGATGTTGAAGGAGCGCTCGTAAATGTCGGACGCACTGTTCACCGTGCTGATCACCCACTGCCGCGCCGATTCGCTGGAATTGAAGCCGGAGGTAAAGCCGCAGTCGGTTGCAATACCAATCAAGGCAACTTGCTTTGTGTCGGGGCATCCGGATGTGTCACCGATGGACTGCTGCAAATTCACTCCACCAGTGTTGCCCGGTGAACCACCAATGTCCGACTGACGCTTGCTGAGGCCGAACATGGAATTTAGCGACATGGAACCCCAGCCATTCAGTTCGGTAGGGTCGTTGGAGCGGAAGATCGGGTGATTCGGATCGGTGTTGAAGCCCAACTGGTCAGCCTCACAGGTCGACCCATGTCCCCAATCGAGGGAACGCTTCAATTCGGTATGCATATAGCGGATCATGTCAGAGTCACGGTAGACAATCATGTAATCCTCTTCTCGGTGCGGAATCTCCACATCGTCGTCGCGTTTGCTCTCAAGGTAGGTCGACTGCAACTCGACGTGGTGGTTATTGCCGTCCACTTGGAAAGCGCCTTCGAACAGAGGCTGATCCCCATCTCTCTTCACGTAGACACGAGCCCAGCCCACGGGGTTCCATCTCCCCTGTCCTGCTCCAACCAACGCTCTCCCTTTAAAAACCTTGTGCTCGTGCCGCTCAATGGGTTCTACCCGATGCACATTCCCATACTTATCCAGATATTGCACGTTGGCGTCGTCGGCCAAGATATCGTGGTTCGGTTCCAATTCGAGTTTTATCCGTTGGCTGCCGTCATGGAGACTGAAGGTGAGGTCAAAGTGGGAAAGGTGGTCGATTTGATGCGATGGCGTCTTAATCACGGGGTGGAGCAGGGGGGAAACATGTCTGATGGCACTGGGGGCATGCGATCGGGCTGAGATTGGATTAGCCAGAGACCACCACACCACTTATAGTCAAACAAACCTTGAGTATCCACCACGAGTAATGGAAGTATACTTGCCGCCAAAGGCAAGAGATTCCTCAACCACCTCATTGCCGGACGGAGAGATCACGAATCTCGTACAGAAAAAAGCAACAGAGACAGATGATTTAAGTGAGAAAACTAGAATCAGGCAAGGATAAAACTCATATCATCAACAATAATACTCCAGGGTATTAATAATGATCGAGGCTCTGTTCTATTTGCAGTGCCGTCCGGTCGAGTAATGGATCCGGGCGCAAAACGAGAGTCGGTCTGGTCTGCAGCAGCAAGTCAAAGTTTGCTACAGATCAGATGCAAGCGTGATGCAATGTAAAGGTGAAAGGACGCAGATGAGGAGTGAGAATGGGGCGTGAGTGTGAGAAAGTGAGTTTCTCTGCTGTGGTTCTTTTTCTTTTGGTGGCTGCAGCCTTTTTGACTTTCAGCCTTGGGGGCTGGGCGGGCTGAATGAAACACAACAGGACAAGAACGAGGGTGGAGAGAAAGAAAAGAGAGACGAGTAGATGAAAGAGAGAACAAAGAAGCGGAACAGATCGAGAAAGATGGAATTGAGAAGGAATAACAGGAATCAAGGAGGAGGGAAGATGGAAGGACGATGGAGAGAGAGAGAGAGAGAGAGAGAGAGAGAGGAGAGGAGAGAA
>PQMF01000173.1:0-48711 GCA_003004485.1 Aspergillaceae sp. MA 6039 | reverse complement strand
TTTTTTTTTTTTTTTTTTTTTTTGCAGTATGTTTGGACTAATGAGAAATCCGTACATATCAGGATGTTTCGCAGTATGGGCGAGCTCCTGTTCGCGATACACCCATAATAACGGAACGTCGTGGCCGAGGGCCGCCGTCAACGTCGCAAAGAGATCCAACTCGGAGATCCATCCCTACACACCGCCACACTCGCAGCAAGGAAGAGAAATCCACGATACCCGACGATATTGCGGCGTATCCCGCTCGTCCAGCAACGGGACAGGATGATTCTTCCATTGGACTTCCGGAGGGAAGCATGAGCATGAGCAATTTCCCGCAAATGACCTCGACTACCAGTCTTTCTGGGCGTCCGACAAGCCCGACACCCAGTATCCAAAGCTCCTATTCCCGTGAGAACCAAAATTCTCCGGGTGCCCCTTCTGGTGGCAAGCGGTCCCTGCTGGGGAAGATTCGTTTTCCCAAGGGACATGGCCCTCTCAAACATCTCCCGGGTTCATCCAAAACGACTCAGGATCAATCAAAATTATCTAAACGCAGAGATCAATCTCCTTCCAGACAGGGAAGGCAGGGAAGTCTCGAGGGCCCGTCGGAAACAAAGGACGGAAAATCCAAGTTTCGTGGCCGTCGCAATGACGGTCGAGACGTCCTTGCAGAAGAATCGGGTGTCTGGCCGCTTGATACAGACCTCAACCACATGGAAGGTATCGTGGCATCTTCCCAAGGTGGCAGGGATCGTGAAGACTCGACAACTGCGCTACCAGAAGACGGGAAGAAGCGGGATGGGACGGCTGCCGGGAACTGGGATGCTCCGGAGAGCTGGCAAGTAAAGAAGCACAGCGAAGATCTCGCTACACGTCTACCAAAGATAGCGAACGAGGCGGCGCGCAACGCTCCCGAAGGTAACGGATCTTCATATTTCCTTCGTGTATTCCGGATTGACTCGACTTTTGCTACATTGTCGGCTGGCCTCAATGCAACCGTCGCGGACATCCTCCTGATGCTAGGCCGAAAGTCGTTTCTTCAGGACCACCTGAACAACTACGAGATTGTGATGCGAAAACATGACCTCTCCAGACAGCTTGATCATACGGAACGGCCCATACGCATACAAAAACGATTGTTAGAGCAGGTAGGATACACCGAAAAAGATCGAATCGAAGATATCGGGCGTGAGGATCACAGCTACATTTGCCGCTTTGTATTTCTTCCAACGAAGTTAAGTGGCTACAGTAGTCTCGAAGGCGACCCCGGATTCAACAAAATGCAGAAGTTCAGCCATGTCGACCTGCAAGGCCGGAGTTTGGTTACCATACCGATCACCCTGTACAAAAAAGCATCCGAAATCATCTCGCTGGATCTCTCAAGGAATCTGTCTTTGGATGTTCCGAAGGACTTCATCCAAAGCTGCGTCAACCTGCGAGAAATTAAGTTCATAAGCAATGAAGCACTGCGTCTTCCGTCTAGCTTCAACCTGGCAAGCCGTCTGACTTACTTGGATGTGTCGAACAATCTGCTGGAAGATCTGGATCATGCCGGTCTCGACCGGCTACACGGTCTTGTCAGCATCAAGCTGGCCAACAACAAGCTGACCAGGCTGCCCAGCTACTTCGGGAAGTTCCCCTCACTACGAAGTATAAACATTTCGTCGAACAATTTTCAGGTGTTCCCCGTGTTCCTTTGCGATCTGAAAACCCTGGTGAACCTTGATATTAGCTTCAATAACATCTCTGATATACCCAATATTGGCAGACTGCGTTCTTTGGAACGGCTGTGGATGACGAACAACATGATGAGCGGGCCACTCGGTGAGACTTTTAAAGATTTGGAGAACCTAAGGGAGATTGATGCGCGGTTCAACGGGATCAACAATATTGACAATATCTCACTTCTCCCGCGTCTGGAACAACTGTTCATCGGGCATAATGCGATCTCCAGATTTAGGGGCTCCTTCCCCAGTTTACGTTCCTTATTTTTGGATCACTGTCCTATGACGCAGTTCGATATTGATGCGCCAATGCCTACGTTGACTACTCTCAACATTGCATCTGCCAAACTCGTGCAATTCCGAGACTCGCTGTTCGATAACGCCCCAAACCTGACGAAACTTGTCCTGGACAAGAATCATTTCGTTTCGATGCCATCTAATATTGGAAAGCTTCGCCGCTTAGAACATTTCAGTATGATCAAGAATCCACTGGCTGTCCTACCGGCAACGGTTGGCTGCCTCACGGAACTCAAGTATCTCAACCTTAGAGAATGCAATCTCAATAGACTACCTCGAGAGATTTGGCATTGCGTCAAATTGGAAACGCTGAACGTCTCGTCGAACCTGCTGGAAAGCTTCCCCAAGCATGGCTGTCCTGCGCCGCAACCTCCTGGTGAACTGACTGGTACGCTGGGGTCAACGCCGGCGGCGACACCGGGGACAACACCGGGTATCTCAGGCACACCCAACTTTGAAGAACTGGGAACAGTGGAGGAAGTTGGTGAACGTCGGCCTAGTCAGACTTCTGGCGCAGCAAGCTCTGGGGGCTCACCCGCAAGCGGATACAGGAAACCATCAGTTGCCTCATCATCAGGTCAGGGGGCAAGAAAGATATCGGCACCCCGGACCGCTGCCGACGGTAGGAAGGATTCCAATTTCTCGCAACATGTGGCCACGACATTCGCCGGGTCTCTCAGACATCTGTATTTGGCAGATAACCGGCTGGAGGATGATATATTCCGCGAGCTGTCGCTGATTCCGGAGCTGCGTGTTGTCAACCTGTCATACAATGCGTTGGCTGAGTTGCCACAAGGGCTGCTCAGACGCTGGCCCCTGCTTTCAGAACTATACCTTTCAGGGAACGAGTTAACATCGCTCCCGTCGGACGACCTGGAAGAAGGAAGCAATCTAAAGATCCTACATATCAACGCAAACCGATTTCAAGTGCTCCCTGCCGAGCTCTGCAAGGTCAGCAAACTCGCCAGTCTCGATGTTGGCAGTAATTCCTTGAAATACAATGTTTCCAACTGGCCCTATGATTGGAATTGGAATTGGAACCGGAACCTCAGGTATCTTAACTTTTCCGGCAATAAGCGTCTGGAGATCAAGCCCAACATCGCATCACTAGGGCCTCCAGCGGCAAATGCAACTGACCTGACGGATTTCAATTCACTTACCCATCTTCGCGTGCTGGGGTTGATGGATGTTACTCTTACCACGCCCACCATTCCAGAGGAGAATGAAGACCGTCGTGTAAGAACCTCTGCGTCGTTGTCTGGCTCGCTTGCATATGGTATGGCCGACACGCTGGGCAGGACTGAACATCTTTCGATTATCGATATGATCGTGCCGCGCCTGAAACCGGACAACGTCGAAACACTAGTTGGTATGTTCGACGGCCAAATTCAATCTACTGGTGGCTCCAAGATTGCCAAGTTCCTTCATGAGAATTTCACGGCAACGTTCTCCACTGAGCTTAGGAAGTTGCGGTCACAAGAACGTGAAACGCCATTAGACGCATTGAGGCGAACATTTCTGGCACTGAACAAGGATATGGCCGTGGCAGCTTTTAAGTCCCTTGACGACCATGCCATTCGACAATACCGCCGTGGTACCCCAACCACCAAGCTGCTCAACCAAGATGACATCCAAGCTGGTGGCGTGGCAACCGTGCTCTACTTGAACAACATGGACTTGTATATTGCCAATGTTGGGGATGCGCAGGCGATTCTTGTCAAGTCAGATGGCTCGATGCGATTGTTGACTCGCGTTCACGACCCCGCCGAACCGCAAGAGAGAGCAAGAATTCGTGCTGCCGGTGGGTTTGTTTCTCGCAATGGACGGCTGAATGACTTGCTTCCGGTATCTAGAGCATTTGGTTACTTCCAGTTGATGCCGGCGGTGATTGCGGCTCCTTATACCCAGCATGCCACTATGACAGAGCAGGACGAGATGATCATCTTGGCATCCAAGGAGCTCTGGGATTATGTGACGCCCGACGTGGTTGTAGATGTGACTAGGGCCGAACGAACCGATCTTATGATCGCTGCCCAAAAGATTCGGGACCTGGCGCTCTCGTTTGGGGCTAATAACAAGCTGATGGTAATGATTCTTGGAGTCAGTGACCTGAAGAAGCGAGAACGATACAAGTTCAGAGGATTCTCTATGGGGCCATCTGCGTTCCCAGAAGAACAAATTATACCCAGCACCAAGCGAGCCAAGAAGCCGCGCGACATGCCTGGCGATTCCAGACTCGCCCGCTTCGACTACGTGGATGCCCCCACCGGTGAATTGGCCATCATCTTCACCGATATCAAGAAGTCAACCGGTCTCTGGGAGACTTGCCCTGAAGCAATGCGTTCAGCTATTCAGATCCATAACGATATCCTAAGAAGACAGCTTGGGATTATCGGTGGCTATGAGGTCAAAACCGAAGGGGATGCCTTCATGGTAGCGTTTGCAACCACGACCGCCGCGTTGCTCTGGTGTTTCAATTGCCAGAACCAGCTGCTTGAGGCTGAATGGCCTACGGAAATTCTGGAGCAACCACAATGCAGCGTACAGTACGATACGGAGAATAATGTTATTTTCCGCGGATTGTCCGTCCGAATGGGTATCCACTGGGGAGAGCCTGTGTCTGAGAAGGATCCCGTCACGAACCGCATGGATTATTTTGGTCCAATGGTGAACCGTGCTTCGCGTATCTCAGCCGTGGCCGATGGCGGACAAATTTTCGTCTCGTCGGATTTCATGGGTGACATCCAGCGTAACCTGGAAGTATTTGCCGACAGCGAACGGGCTGCTTCCACGGGTTCTGAAGAAAACTACACTATGGATAACATGGGCTACAGCATCCGTCGTGAGCTGCAACAGCTCAATAGTCAGGGCTTCGTGATCAAGGACCAGGGTGAACAAAAATTGAAGGGGCTAGAGAACCCGGAGCCCCTCTATCTAGTCTTCCCCCACGCACTCTCCGGGAGACTGACCAGTTTGGAGGAGAAGGCGGCCAAGGAAAGCGCCCCGACCACTATCAGCAAGCACTCGCAGCTTGAGATCCAGACTGATCTTATCTGGCGACTTTGGGAGGTCACACTCCGCTTGGAACGACTGTGTGGCGCTCTCGAAAACGCTATTGACCCACGACTCAAGGAACCGAAT
This sequence comes from Aspergillaceae sp. MA 6039, assembly GCA_003004485.1. NCBI lineage: Eukaryota > Fungi > Ascomycota > Eurotiomycetes > Eurotiales > Aspergillaceae > Aspergillaceae sp. MA 6039. The sequence continues at coordinate 43,567 of PQMF01000173.1, read as the reverse complement.
GTGGCACTGTTCAACGTGGTCAAGAACCATGGAGGCGAGCTTGCGGACTCGACCGTCGTCAGCTTGGTCGAGCAACAGGTGGTCCGGATTGAGGTTAGTAATCGTCCTTATCCTAGAAATGATTCCAATTTCACTGCTTCTGACACATTACAGGTTACAATCAATACCCTGTATATGCGACATATAATGCGGCCCTTCAAACCGGGTGACCGGCTTAAGGACCACGCAGCTCCCATTGGCGAGGTTATGCAGCAATTGCAGACACAACTTGCTGAATACCAAGCTCTCAAAGAACAGCTGGCTGGCGGTACTTTGGGTATCTCTGGCAGGGAAGGGATATCGAGCCTGCCCGAGCCTTCTGAAAACAGTGATAGTAGTGCCAGTTCGACCTCCTCCTCGTTGCTTCAGCTCCCTGTAAACCATTCCTCTCCTCACTTCAACATCGACTACGATGAGGCGCAAACGTGAATTTTCACATCTTAACTGGTCTTCGCCGATGTATATCTTGTTTGAATTTCCCGAATCTTTGGATATGTTTTCCTACTTGTCTTCTATTTCATAGCCGTTTGCTTTTGTCCTTGGTTTACTTCAATTGTCTGGCGCATTGTGGGTTTGTGGAGGGTGTATTGGGTTTCTATGAAAGCATGGATAGGAGCTCGGGTGGGTTGATTGCTATAGTGTCTCATCATTGCATGATTGAATGTACTTAAAGCCCGCTTTCCCTCTGGATACGCTCATGTTTGTTTCCGGTGGCGTCTCTCCAGGGTCTTACATAAAATTGGTATTTTATATTTTCGCATCCAGACGCGCCGCGCGCCATCCCTGTGCGTAGCGCGCGGACCCTGTGTCCTAGAGCTTTTGACTGCAATATTTCCGAATATCGATCTATCTTTTCAGCTTCCCGTCTCCTGTATGATGAGTGGAAATGAGTTAAGGTACTGTTCTCCATTTCCATGCCCTCACACCAGGTATTGGCCTACAGATGGTCCAGACAGCTACCAGCCTGGTATATCAGCCCTTCGAACAGCGCCTCGGATGACTGAGGCTTTTCAGGAACCGATTCAATTAGGCAGCAGCCTCCATCTTCATCGTCCCATGTGACAATTACAGTCTCGTTCTGTCCACTTGCGGACTTTTCGCGTAAAAACATTGAGCCCAGTTGATAAGAGTCTGGATATATTTCGGAAACTGGCTGCTCGATTGGGGGAGAGAGCTTGCTGCGCGAACGTGTCAGTGAGAATATTTGATACCACGATAAAACAAATTTATCCTCACAGAGTTATTATAACACGAGTAATGAGTGAACGACATGATAACATTTTAACCGGTAGAGCCAGATAAAGTTGAGCGCGGTGGGCCATCTGACCTTCCACTAGCCCTTGTTAGGGCAATTTCCCTCCACTTCCATACAACGAACACGGCCCCTCATTCGTATCCAAAATGACCACGACTCGTGAACAGGACAAGACTATGAGCAAAAAGGGACGGTCAAGTCAAAAATGTCTTTGTGGATTGATGACTTCGAAAATCGACAGCAAAGACTCCGCGAGATAAGGACTTTCTTAGGTCGGGCAGGAAGTGCAAAGCAACGAATAGCCAAAACACTTACAGGTGAACAGTTTCAAAGCCTTGGAGCCAAACTTTTTGATCTTTATTTGAAGAGAGGAAAGGCTACTTCTCGGCCACCCAGTATTTCCTACCTGCCACAGATGGTGTCTCGGGATTCTTGAGCAACGGCACTGGATCAATCGACGATAAACGGGAAAAGTAAGTCATAAAAAGATATATGGTGATACGCAATGGCCAGAATACCTTGGAGGTGCTTTATATGGCTATGCGAGTAACCGAGAAGATATTGTGTTTGCGTCTCAATGAAATCAAGTGATGTGAATATCCAAATGGATCCTGGTGCCTTTTCACTAGATAGATGGTGACAGAAGCAGTCCATCTAAGCTTGAAGGCTCTAAGAGACGACAATTGTACCACTGGGGTTGCCTGGAAGTAGAAAGCACAACAGTGGACGTGCTTTTTGTTCAGCTCACGTCCCCTCAATCACATTAGGAAGAGGTCAAACGGTAGCCAATAGCGATGGAGATAATCGGATTTAGAGGTGGTTGACGGATCTCATAACTACCTATAACGGCTCTTCGTCGACCTCTTCGAAGCTGAGTGCTAACTTCTCGAATAAATCTGGCATGTCGTAGCCTATATGGTCAAGAGCTGGTCACACCATTGCTTGATTTTCACGGGTAACATCTGGTTTATCGTCAGCCCTGAGCCTAGTTAGGGTTATGCAGGGGGCAAAGTTCTCGCGGGTACTCCACGCTGTTTCCCTGCCAATCAGATGCCGCAAAGTACTTCTGCATGTTTATACCCATGTAGGCTTCCAGAAGTTGCAGCAGAAAGGCTTAACGGAGCAATTGGATGGATCACTTCATAGATGATATAGAGCCCAACGAGTTAATGATGAACAGATAGGTCTTCAGGGACAGGTATGGACGTGCGTTCAGCAACATATTTCAAGACTGCAAGCTCTGTTGTTTCGCATGGCCCTTTAACGATCCTGCTAGGGCTGGCTAACTCACTCGTGATTGTGCTACTAATCCAAAAAGTCGCTTTTAGCTTCAAAGTCTGATTGGAAAAGGATTAGACCCGCTCGTCTTTTTGTCCCACTTCCAATGGCCTGATAACACGATCTTCCAGTATGGAGTAATGCTAATTAGAATATATAAAATGGAGGCCGCATCTTGGAGAGAAGGCATGATGATGATCGTAGGCCCCCGAGGGTGCTCATCTTGGTCCCTCTAGCCCATTAGCAGTTGCGTCACATTGGAAGGTTGTCTTAAATGAGATCTACTGAGTAGGGCCTGTTCCTTTCACCGAAGAATAGTCTGATATGTGTTTTGTATGAGGCCTGAGGCATGAATGTGGCACTGAAATTGTGGCGCTGTGGAGTAACAATCACATGTATCACATGACCGCGCCCGTTGTTTGTTGTGACTCCTTCGTTTCTTTCAGTCTTTATCTTGTTCTGTTTCTGTTTCCATCAAATTTTCATCTTCCTTCCTATCCTCTATCCTCCAGGGCATTTGCATGGGAAGGAACTACAATATTCTGCGCTACCCTGTCCCATTAAGTGAGTGTTCTCGAGAGTCGCCACTTTTTCTGAGCTCCGCTTTTGCATCGTTGCCCTGGATACCGGCTCAATAACGTGTTCTTGCATTTAGGATACAGAAGCCAGTCGATTTCAATTATCGAAACACACGAACTTTTCCTCTGGAGAATAGATTTGGCACCAGAACGGCCCTTTTTTGGGGGGAAAAGAAAACGCGAACGCGGCAAGACTGCGATTCGACAGCGTGTCTGCAGACATCATTGCATCACCTCTGTGTGCCCCTCCTCCCGGAAAATCCCTGATTGTCAGTAAACAGCCTATTTTGCGACCAACAACATGGCGGACGTAGTTGACTATCTGTCCCCGGATTTCGACCTGAATTCCCTCACGGTCCCACGTCTTCGTGCGATCCTCGTCAGCCATGATGTGCCTTACCCGGCCTCGGCAAAAAAAGCACAGCTTATCGGTATCCTGCAGGATGAGGTCCTACCGCAGGCGAAAAAGCTGTTGCGCGAGCGCGAGCGCGTGAAGAGGACCAGCGACGGCATTACGGATATGGGCAGTCGAGAGTCATCGGTGGCTGATTCTGTCGATAATTACGGTGAGGAACGAGACTCGGTGCCCCCTCCACCTACGCCTTCCACTGTATCGACGACAACTGGAGGGCGACGAGGCCGGTCGATACGCAGTTCCAGAGCGTCAACAGCGGATCATGATGACTACAAATACAACGCCCCCACAACACCGGCGACTTCTTCGAGACGGTCTGTGGCCCGATCGGAGAGCAAACCGCATTATCGCACGGGTAGAGAATATAATGACGCTGGCGCAACACCTGTTGCCAATGATGTTGCTGCGACTCCGAGACAGCCTACTGCTAGGAAGTCGCGGAGAAGCGAAATGACACCGTCGACAGAGCCTGATCTACCCGCGCCGTCTCAGCCTGATATCAAACCCGAGCCAAGGGACGTTAATGTCTTCACGGCTGATAACCCGTTTCAGAGTGGCAGCCCTCCTGCTTCTTGGGAGCAGCAGAAGCTACGCTCAGTGGGTCGAGATGGAAAGCGGAAGAGCAAGTCTCGTGTGCCGGAGAGTCCTGCTTTCACCGATGGGCTGCGCGCGCGAAAATCGGACACTCCCGCTAGCATTAAGCAGGAAGATGAGGCTGCTGCTTCTGCTAGATCCCCGTTTAAAATATCAGCCCAGCCAATGGAGACCTACGAGGAGGCAGCCGAACAAGAAGATGACGAGTACAGCGACGCTGGCGCTGGCGAAGAATTTACGCCTGATGAGCAACTGGCACTAGAACGGGAACAAGCAGATCGCATATACCCGGCTCCTGCTCAGCCACGTCGTCGACCGCGCAAACAAGGAAGAGCGAGCAAGGCTGCCCCGTGGATAGTCATCTTGTCCTTATTCGGTGGCTTTGCTGGTTGGTGGCGCAGGGAAAAGATCGAGATCGGCTTCTGCGGCATTGGTAAACCTACCTGGTCGTTGGCAGAGACGAAGGTGCCTGACTGGGCTGGCGTTCTCGAGCCACAGTGCGAGCCGTGCCCGCCTCATGCGTTCTGTTATCCGAACTTCGATGCTCGCTGCGAACATGACTTCATCCTCACGCGCCATCCCCTGTCATTTGGCGGATTGGTCCCACTGCCTCCAACATGCGAGCCAGACAGCGAGAAAGCCCGCCGGGTGAAAGCGGTTGCGGACAAGGCAGTGGAAGAGCTGCGGGATCGCAGGGCGAAGTGGGAATGTGGTGAATTGGCGGAAGATGGGAAGGAAGCAAAATCTCCGGAAATCAGTGAACCTGATCTGAAACAAGAGATCGGGAACAAACGACGTAAAGGCATGAGCGATTCCGAGTTCGATGATTTGTGGAAGGTGGCGTTGGGCGAAGTCGCTGGTAAAGATGAGGTCGTGAGCAAATCCAAACCGTAAGTACTTGACTCTTATCCCCTACCATCCTGCTACCATCCTGGCCAGTGGAATGCCTGGACCCCCTCTCCTGCCGCCAATATCCGGAAATTTTCTAGTAGTTCTGACCTTATACATTGAAACTAACAGAATCGACAACGCAATGACAGAGCATCCGGTGTTCTCACCTTCTCCTCTACAGCCATCACCCGCCTTCCCCTCACGTGCGCCTTCCGCCGCTACGTCCGACTCTCTCTCCTCGCTTATCGACTCCCTCTTTCACTTTTGATCTTCTGCCTCTCACTAGTCGCTTACATCCGCTCGCGCGTGCGCGCGCGTCGATCTGATATGGCACGGGTTCCTGAACTCGTCGCCACGACCCTGGATCGTCTAGCGACGCAGGCAGCCCTTCACGCCCGCGGTAACGCCCGTGAATCGTATATCCCCATCGGACAGCTGCGCGATGATGTACTGCGCTTCGAACTGCAGGGACGCCGTCGAGAAGAACTCTGGAGGCGCGTCCGGGACGTCGTTGAGGGAAATGCGAATATCCGCGCTGCTACGCGTGAGGGCCGAGGCGGGGACTTCGCGCGTGTCTGGGAGTGGATTGGAGGCATTAGCAGTGTTCCGGAACGTGAAGGGAGCTCTGCACATGTATCGGGCCGTGAGAGCAGTAAGGTGCAGCTTCCGGTTTCAGCAGACGGTAATGGCCATGATGAGTATCAGCAGCAGTCGCCTCTGGGTGGAATACGAGCTTCTCGCGTTTGGGACGAGGGAAGGCCTATTTACTAATAACTTCACGTCTTAATTCTGCTTTGTTAGGGTCCTACGTATTCTTTTAGGGTTTTTGTTTTTCATCATTTTCTTCTTGTGTATATGTTACTGGATACTTATTTTTGGAATTACCACGTGAGTTTGGAGACAGGAAGTAAACACAGTGCTTTCGTTCCTTATTCGATCATACTGGCCCAATGGTCCCTAGTAGGTCAAGGAGTCAATCTGAAGTCGCCAATGATGCCTTTCGACCACGTGACAGCAGATTTTACCATCAAGTCTTCTCACAATAGACTATCATCATTCTCATTCATAGTTTGGCCTATATTGTTAACCAGTACCTAACTCCCTGCAGCACCAGGAAATCTATAAAACAGAAGATACGAAGAAGACTACGTTACTCGGCCTTCTGATGGAGCTTCTATTCGTGCACACCCCACCCGAGCCTCGATGGACTAGATGGCTAGGGTGTCATATGATTGATTCTCGTTTGACCAATTTGGGCTCAAATAATAACTACTCTTGAGTAGGTGAAAACACGATGACCAATTACGCCGGGGCTCGTGATTCTGGAGTTCGGTTATCGGGAAGTTGTCCTGAATGGCCGCAAGGCTGTCCTGAGAAGCCACTGAGATGGCAGGGTCATGCCCAAGTGTTCTGATCTTCGCTAACTTTGGCCGCATCTCCACTGGTTCGGCCGGACGGAGTAGGGAATACGTACTCCGTACAGGATACTCTGTACGGGGTGCCATATGCATACCTGTAGGTGGAAGGCGATAGCGTTCCTATCACACCGTCTCTGATCAAAGTAAATGTTCACATGCCCCCCCCCGTCTCCTCTGCACGGAATGAATAACAATATTGCCAGCGTGAGGCATTACCGCCAGTTTGACCCAACCGGTGGTCTGGCTCTTCGAAAGAAGAAGCGGGAGATACGGGAGCAATGGAAAGGCCCCCCCCCAAAAAAAAATAAATAAATGAAAATGAAAATAAAGAATAAAAGTAAAAGAAGGAAAAGTCAAGTAAAAAGTGGGCAGCAATGTCGTGGTACTCCGGAGTAAAGCATGAACATAGATAGTTAGTAGTACCACTTTGTACTGCCCACGCACCTTTGATCACTGGGAACGATGGGATTCTTCGCCACAGCGGGTTGATGTTGATATTACCGAATACTTACCCGAACCTCTTCCGCGCCGAAAATTCATACAGTCCTGGTTTCCTGGTGCATGATAGCATGCAGCCGCTGCACGCATGGTCTACTCTGTATAGAGCGCGCACTAAGAAAACCGCAGTCTGACCGGTCTTCGTATGGTATGTCCTCATAGGTTAAAGCGCTGACAGAGAGATCGATGAGTGTGGTTATTCTGGTATGTACGAACGGAACTTCGCACAATACATTCGTATTTCGACATGTATTCCTGACATGGCGGAGCACGACTGGCAGTGGTGGATGTACAGTAAGTTATCACCCGGCATAGTACTCCAAACTTACAGAGTACTGTATCCCTAGCATAGCCAGCTACAGATTTTGAGACGGCTGGCGGCATGTCATGCGTTGCTGTTCGACGTGTCTTTCTTCACAGCCAGACGAAAAGCGGTCGTAGTGGATCTTGACGCCCCTATCCCTGCGCACTGTGCGGTATATTGTAGCATTTTCTCCACTCATATAGCCAGTAATAGCAGTACTCTATCTCTGGTAGCGATGCCATTAATGTCGCCACGATCGACCTTGACAGGTAACCCATCTGTCGAAATCGACGACCAGATCTCAGATCTATCCAGAGGTGCGAAGTTAATACCCAATAAAGACGACAAGGAGTGGATTTGATACTTACACTTGTCCTGAAGAACAGATAATTGAATGAAGTGGTTGGAAATACGTAGCAAAGAGCAGAAAACCGTTGCTGTCTTAAGGGAAAATACGGAGGTCGATCCGGCCTGTCCCTGCGACGCTATATCCGATTGGGACATTCTCACGTGAGCAGGTGTGGATCCAGTCGAGAGCCGCACACACGGCAACCACGGTACATACTTCAAAATCCTCAGGCGTTCTGGTACACCTGTCATTTCCGAGCTTTCACTACTGGACAACCTTCTTGGTTGGATTTCTAATCGTACTCTTGCTAGATGTCCTGGGAGAACACCATCGCATCTTTTCTTCCGTTTCTGGCATGATTATTGTACATGCCACTATTCTGACACAGCGGGCCCAGATATTACCGTGGCCCCGTCGCTTAGTGCGCTCCTCTTCTAGACTATCGGAATATAGTCCCGGTGGGATACAATTCGCCAGACGCTAGACCGCACGGCCGAAATTGCTGGAATTAGCAATGCACAAGCCCCGTGCTCTTAGGAGCACACAGACCATGGTTGAGACCAAGCCGATCGTTTTGAAGGCGACCAAAGGAACGGAATTCCACACCAAGCTACAAGTTTGGCGAGTCCGGAAACTGCCTCCTGGATGGACCTGCGTTCGGCCAGAGAACGAAAGATGGCATTACGGCAATAGAAATAAGCGACAGGGCTCACTTGGCAGCCACAAGTCAGCTTGCCTCCCCTAGGTCACCAGAAGATATGCTCCTCCAGTGCCTCTCCAAAACGATAACCGCGGGTCTGCACCGAAAGATTGTTGTTGTTAATCTATCTCCATGGATAGTCTCTTCACGATTCCAGAGAGCCGCGTGATTTGCTGCCCCGGATCGAGTACCCACTTGCTACTGCAATTCTTCTTGCCACGCTCCTTGTTCTGGGTGTTTCCAGGGACCAAGAGAAGATTCGAAATTTCATCTTGGTTCGGCCCGTGGAAAGGTTTGGGTGTCAACTACATTCCGTTTCCAGTATCAGACATGCCCGTGCAACCCACTCTGAGCTGAATGATTAATACAGACAGCCCCTGTACGGAGTAGTATAACTGTTCTTGTAGATGCGCGTGTGCGCACACACACAGAGAGAAGAGTACACGCTGACTTTGCGTAGTCACTGCCGCTGCTCGCGCACACACGAAGTTCGAGTAGTATTGTGCGGCTAATCTCGCTTCTACAAAAGGTCTCCTCTGGGTAAACACACCCTGCTGAAGACCCTTGGGATACCAGCGTCCTAGTTGTGAACAAAAGCATGCCCTTAAGATTGATACTAGGATATTTACCCACCACCTAAGCAGGCACACCTCGAGCGTTTCCCCTCAACGACACCCCTATTCGGTTATACTCGTTTTCTCGTCCATTTGTTCCCTTTTTTTTTTGCCTATCCTAATAATGGCGCAACAAGGATCATCCAGACCTCTACGTCCAATTGCACCCAGAACGACACCAGGAGATCTCACTCCATCGAATCCCGAGCCGAGCGAAGAGGGAAAAGCCAAAAGGGCGTCTATTGCTTGCGCGGAGTGCAAGCGACGTCGGACGAAGGTATGTAGTACTTGTTTCTTAGTGTCTGAGTTCACGCATCTGCTTCTCTCCACTAGCATCCACTCACTTACTTCCTCCAGTGCAGCTATGATACGACCGGCAGCCCCTGCTCCGAATGTTCACTTAAAGGGTGTGAATGTGCCGTCGACGAGTCTGCCGATAAACGCCGGAAGGCCGCAGGAAGGCGCATTCAGGAAGAGCTTATACTTTACCAGGACACACTTAAGTTTGCTCAGGAGCAAGTCAAAAATCTGCAGCAAGAACTCCATGACAGCAAACAACAATACTCAGTGGTTCTCATGGAAAAAGAAAGGGCCCTTGCGGCTGCATTAACTTACTTGGATAAACTCCTCGGGGTGCTGCGCATAGATAAACCCGAACCCCTCGATGCCCTAGTGAAGATTGTAAGATCAGGCGCAGAAAAACCCCAGGTCCTGGAAGTGCTTGATAGAATCAAGCCTTATGACGACACTCAAACTTCCCGCATTGGCGTGGTAAGCGGAAATTCCGACAATGAGCGGGAACCGGACAGCATAATAACATATCTCGCCCCCGACGGCTTGCCTTGATGCGAAGTGGTTGCTGTCCCATTCACCGAGCAAAACACTTTGTCGGTACCCTATATCTGCCTATCAGATACAACCGAGTTGCCTGTCACCGTTACAATGGCCTCTGCCTTATTGAAAGCCTAGGTTATCGCCTGTGAACCCCCTGTCGTGCGAGGATGATTATGATTGACATGGAGGAAACAATACAAAAATAAGCAATTGGATCATCCTACAAGACGCAGGGAGGTATAGGTGCATTCTGGACCATGGGTACATCCAATAGTGGCATTGGCTTTAAGGGAAAGTGTCCTTCTATGCTGGCTTGGGTTATTCAGTTGTTATTTCCTGTGTTGTTATATTCTTTCTTTTTGTGGGAAGAACACAATTGATTCTTTTTGTTTACTTGTTCCAGCATTGATGACAGCCAACCCTTGAGGTCTGACAATTCGACAAAAGTGCCAGTACCAATAATATTCAGCCACCCACCACATCGAATCAAATCCACTTCGCTCAAACCGTCTATTTGACAGTCGGAACCTTTGACAGCTGACGCCATCACAAGCTCAGGGAAATCGGGACTTGCCGCATGGCTTTTTCTTCCAAGCTTCCATGAGTTCGTCATTGTGGAGGAATGCTGGCGGCACGCTGTGTTGCTTGACTATTGGACTGCAGTTGAGGGCTAAGATGCAATTGAGTATAGATATACTCAGGAGCTAACATCATCCATGCACCTGTCTAGCAGAATCTGCATGCCACATGCTGATATGCTCCTATCTACTATAAATGCGTAATGGTTAAGATAACGAGCACTGTGATGGTTGTTGCTTTCACTGGGCGATTTTCTGCCTTAGGGGGGTATTGCACGGTTGACTCGGTTTAGGGTGTCCTCATGTTCTTGACAGTCAGAGCCATTGCACTGACTTAAAACTTATTGACACATTTCTGGTTCGTTTTCGCTTCTTGGGAATGCTGGAAGCTGTATAGAATCCAGATCACGGTATTCGTCAAAGCATATCGACGCTCTTCGGAACATCCTCCCTATTCTCTTCTGCTTTCACTAAGTCACAATCTCCTCAACTAATGATATTTCTTGTCTCGCTGTTCATTCCATTACTTTCGACTCTATCTTGTCTATCTTTATTATATTGCCCGGATTCCCTCCGCCAGACAGTAATTTACATAGTGGAGTTTCTCTGACCCCGCACGACAAATCCGTCTATGACTCGGAAATTTCTCCTCCGCTGCTTTTCTGTTCCTCTCCCTTTCTTTGACATGGATATTTACTTTTGCGTTGACATTTTCGTGTGTACACAGATCAGATCAGAGCAGACGCGGAAAAGAAGAGGAGCACGGTAACCTGCATCCCATGCAGCCGTGCCCCGTCAACCATTATTCGTCACTTCTGCTGCCGAGCCAATGACCGCTGCCACAGTCACTAGGGCAGACGTGCAGCTGTCTCCCCGGAATGAGGACCATGCCGGAATCAACCAGAGAGATAACACTGGCGGGCCCGGAGACCTGCTGTTCGCTGCTGGGCGGAAGAGAAAGGCGTCGTCCTGCTTATTCGCTAGTAAAAGCCATGCTCAACGACAGAAAATCACCAGAGCCTGTGACTATTGCAAAGGAAAGAAAACTCGATGTACCGGGACACTCCCCTGTTTGAGGTGCAGTAGGCTTGCGCTCCCTTGCGAGTACAACGCTGCGTACTCCAGGGGACTTCCCCCAGAACCTTTGCCAGCTCTACCGGGGAAGGACGATGGAGATCAGGACGGTATCCCTCGGAAATATGGCTCTAGTCCTTTTTCTCAGGGGTCTACGAGCGGCTCATCCGGAAACGCTATTTTTTCGAATTCCCAACCCCATGGGGACAGCCCAACGCCTGCATCACGGGATTCGCCAGACCTCTTGACTACAGACCTGGAGGGCAATTATCTTGGGCCTTCATCGGGTATTTCCTTCCTCAATCGAGTGTGGCAACGTTTGCATCAAGATGAGTCCTCCACAATTACAGGTGAACTGCAAAATGAATGTTCGTCGAAAAACACGTCGGTATTCATGTTTGGAGACAAGCCGTATTCGAACCCTCATGAGTCAGGCTTCGTGCTTCCTCCATTCGAGAAGGCTCGGGAACTGGCAAATACCTATTTTGACTTTGCCATTGTTACCTATCGTTTTCTGCATAGGGGGAGTGTCGATGAATGGACCAAGTGGATTTACGATAACAATATCTCATCTGCAAATCCGCCAACTGGTCACATGGTGGCAAGAACCGCAATTCTGCTCATGATCTTCGCTGTGAGTACATTATACGAGGAACAGCACCCTGGGGGCCGAGGGGGCTATGGGAACGAGAGGTAAGAACCATGATTGCTCCCACGTAACTATATCTAGGTATTGAATGGCGTAATTACTACAGTGAGCTTTGGTATGCTGCCTCAAAATACATGTCTTCCATGGAATCGGGGCCTCCTCGACTGGAGACAATCCAAGCACGGTTGGGCCAATGTCTTTACTTGCTTTCGTCTTCACGGGCAAATGAATGTTGGTATACGTTTGGGACAACCATACAGCTTATCACGGCGTTGGGTTTGCATAGGAAATTGCCTATGAGATTGCCTAAAAGTGGAAATACCTACTTAGATCACGAGCTTCGCAAACGCATCTTCTGGAGCGCCTATACTCTGGATAAATACCTTAGCGTCATGTTTGGGCGTCCCAGGCTGCTTCATGATGAAGATATTGATCAGGTGCTTCCCGATGAAATGAATGACGTGGACGCGGTCCAAGAAGATCCGGCAAAGCGGACAGGCTCAGCAGACTGCATGATGGTTGCGTCTGTTCTCCATTACAAGTGAGATTATTCTCTATTTCTATTTCCATTTCTGAGAACCTAAGTCAATATTTTGTTCTTCTTATTTAGGCTCGGTCGAATACTCGGAGAAGTTTCACGACAACTTGGCTCAATTAACCCTCATCGTCGAGATCCACCGCTCGAGACAGCCGTTCGTCTTACTAAAGAGTTGGAGAAGTGGAAAGAGGGCATGCCGCCATTGTTCAATCGTGTTCAAGCGACAAGCCTTATCCCATCGCTTTGTAGGCAAAGTCAGGTACTACAGCTGGCATATTCCCATGCAATGATCCATGTCACTAGGTCATTTCTCTTGAATGACTTTACAGACCTGCGACGCAGACCTTCAGTACCTGATCCAAATGTTACGAATATCGTACAAAAGTGTATTTCGGCTGCTGAAAACGTGGTAACTCTCGTGGACGGTCTCGCGAACCAAGGTACGAGGATACAATCATTCTGGTTCACTCACTATGTCTGTTTCTGCGCCATAATCGTGGTCTACATATACACAATACAACAACATCAGTCCTCTGCAGCTCCCTCATCCCCTCAGAGCATAGAGGGTGGTGGCCATTTGCATTATTTATTTACTCTTGCGGAAGCCTGTCAGCAGCATCTTGCTGAAGCCACCCGCAAAAATTGCCCAAGCCGTCGCTACAGCATCATTTTGGAAGAATTAAGGAAGGAAGTCCACAAGCAGATCGGCTCTCCATTACAATATGATTTCTCGATCAGCGTTCCCGGGGATGCCATGGCCAAGTCTCCTCAAAATCGGAATACTTCTCTGCAAAATCAATTCGGTTTTACAAACATTGATCCACCAGTTTCTCTGGATACAAACGCTATCAACTATTCCCTTTTACCAAATAGTTTCCAGGTATCAGGTCCAACAGATGCTCCTCTTGACTCTATGGATGACATAGGACTCGGAAACCCAGAGGGACCTTTTTGGTGGGCTCAGCTAGACTCTTGGGTGAGTATTATTCTTGGTCTAACACCAAGTACCAGCTAAACTTATATGTTCCAGGCTTTTGCAAATCCTTCCATTGACCCTTTAATGTCCATTCTTTGAAAAAAAAAACCCCAGGCGGCCTTTTTTAAGATACCCCAGTCATTTTTGCTTGTATGCCATAATGAACATGATTGAGTACTCTCATTTACACTCTGAAAGCAACATATTTTGATAGCCATACCGATTCATGTCATGACATTGAATCCTTATGTGAGTGACATGCTGAAGATTATATATCCCTATGTTGGAATAGTGTCTCCTACTGTCAACGACATATATGCGCATCCACAGTCCTGTTAGAAGATGTGATTCTGTACATACATGTTGGACATTGTTTTCGTCTATAACCAAGAATTGGAATACTTTTGCCACTTGTTGGTTATGAACCAAATCATCCCAGGTGCGACGTGAGGAAATCCCGTTCACTTGAGTTCGAAATGTGAAGTAAGGCTGTTTCGAAAATTTGTCGTGGTTCTACTCTGTACGGCAGGTGCATTTTGCCTCCATCGGATTAAAATCCGGTCTCCCGAGGTTTTCCGCTCTGTGGAAGCAAACATTCTCATAGCAGATCACTTGACTCGATAAGGTTTAAATAATATCCCACATCTCTTGCGTTTGACACGATGCTTCAGTTGCCGCCAACTTTTGTTGCTGCAATAGAACGGTGTATTTGCAATCATGCTAGAATCACCAATCACGGATTCAGGGACCAAGCTTCCAACAGCGCCTTCTTCAATCTCAGTTCCAAGATCAGATGAGTCGATATCGAGAATCAATGGCACAGCTAGTATCAAAATTCCAGACAGGGAAGCGTTGACAGTCGATGAGCTTGTCCGGCATAGAGCCTCTTTAGGCTCCTCGCAACCGGTGGTATCGTACCCGTCCACAAGTATTCAATATGTTAATTATCCGCTTCGCCAACTCGATATCTACGCCGTTCGAGTTGCCAAAGCCATTGGGTCTCGCATCCCACCAAGGGACACCTCATTGGAAACCCCAGCAGTGATCGCTCTTCTGGGGCCATCCGATCTCAACTACCTGGTTACGCTCCTTGCTCTTACAAAACTCGGTCATTCTATTATGTTCCTCTCGACGCGTATTCCCCTTGAAGCCTTCGCCTCGTTGTTAGAGAAGACACAGTCTAAGCACATCTTTATCCATAACTCCTTCCAGGACACGGCGGCAGACCTCAAAGAGTGCATCCCAGGTTTGCAAATAAGTGAAATCCCTACCCAGCAGGTGTACAATTATCCCATCTTGGAAGATGAAGACACGAATCTTACACCTCAATTGGACCTGGTGAAAGAGTCCAAACACGTCTCATTCATTGTACATTCCAGTGGCTCAACGGGCCTACCAAAGCCAATCTTCCAGACCCAGGGAGCCGCCATCAAGAACTACGCGGGCAACTTGAATCTGCGCGGGTTCATCACTTTGCCCTTGTACCACAACCATGGCATCAGCTGTCTTTTCCGCACAATCCACTCATGCAAAACACTCCATCTGTACAATGCGGACTTGCCGCTCACGAAGAAATACCTTCTGGATATTATGCGGGAACATAACTTCGAGGTTTTCTACGGCGTTCCTTATGCGCTCAAGCTACTTGCTGAATCGGACGAGGGCATCGCGGCCCTGTCGGGGTTCAAGGCAGTCACGTTTGGTGGTTCTGCGTGCCCTGATTCACTAGGCGATCGACTTGTGGCCAGTGGCGTTAATCTTATTAGTCATTATGGGACGTATGCATCTTACGAAAAACTTGTGGTTTCTTTCCTTTGTCTTTGGCTAATCCTGTATTAGGACGGAGACTGGCCAGTTGATGACATCCTTCAGACCGCGGGATGACAAGCAGTGGGACTATTTGCGTCCCTCGGAGACCGTGAAAAAGTTCCTTCAATTCGAAGAGCGAAGCCCCGGTATTTTTGAGCTCATTTGCCTCGATGGCTGGCCCTCAAAAGTAGTGTCCAACCGGCCTGATGGTTCCTACGCTACAAAGGATCTTTTCTTGCGGCACCCGGAGATCGAAGCATATAAATATTATGCGCGGCTAGACGACACTATTGTTCTTGTTAATGGCGAAAAGGTGAACCCGTTGGATATGGAAGGTCGTGTCCGACAGCACGATGTGGTCTCAGAAGCCGTAGTCTTTGGAGCAGGGAGGGCCAACATCGGATTGGCAGTCATTCGCGCACCCAACACAGATGGCTTGTCCTCTGAGGACATCATTGAACGCATTTGGCCCACCGTAGAGAATGCACACGAGGCAATGCCTGCGTTCGGTCAGCTGTTGAAAAGCATGATCAAGGTACTGCCTGCTGATACCAACTATCCTCGTACGGATAAAGGGACTGTTATCCGGCAGGCATTTTACCGGGACTATGGCCAATTGATTGAGGAAGCGTATGGAAAGGAGGAGACCGCGACGGGCTCACTGATATTCTCAGAGACGGAGTTGAAGATGTTCATAAGAGAGCAACTCCAGAAAATACTACCAGCAAATGCCAGTGCTACTTTGACCGACGACACTGACTTCTTTGGTATTGGGATGGACTCTTTGCAGGCCACACGGTTGAGGTCTACTCTCATGAAGACACTCAACACAAACGGGCACTCTCTTGGGCTCAACATTGCTTTCGAGTATCCCACAATCAATGCTTTGGCTCGCCACCTTGATTCTCTCGTCTCTGGGGCTACTGGTGGTAGCGTCTCGGTTGAAGAGCAGATGAGGGATTTGATATCAAGGTATAGCCAGTTTGAACAACACAAGCCGGTCCCTAATGACCTAAGTGGGGGGTATATTGTAAGCATCACTGTTTCTGGTCTTCATCTGTTTCATTAGGCACTGATAGCTCTCTTAAGGTTGTTACGGGGGCCACCGGTTCGCTGGGTAGTCATGTAGCCGCAAGACTATCAGTCCTGCCGCATATCCAAAAAGTCTACTGCCCTGTGCGCTCAAGCTCCACCATCGAGGCATACGATCGTCTGCTGAGGTCAATGCGCAATCGACGGGTCTATGATACACTATCCGATGTCGCTCGAAACAAACTGATCGCACTTCCATCGGATCTGTCTCAGTCCAGTCTAGGGTTGAGCGCGACAACCTACAACACCTTGGCTTCCGAGATTACGGATGTCATTCACTGTGCCTGGTCTGTCAACTTCAACCTCCAACTCAGTAGTTTTGAGAAAGACAGCATCGCAGGCCTTAGACACCTGGTCGACCTCTGTCTGAAGGCCCAACGACCAACACCGGCGACATTCAACTTCTGCTCATCCGTTAGCGCTGTGGTGAATACTGAAGGCGATAATATCCCCGAAACCCTCCCAGAGCAGCTAAGCTACGCACAGGAGATAGGATATGCGCAGTCAAAGCTTGTTGGCGAGCATTTATGCAACAAGGCCACACAACAAACTGGCATTCGAGCCCGAGTCCTCCGAATCGGACAAATCATTGGTGACTGTGAACACGGCATCTGGAACGCAACGGAGGCAATTCCACTAATGCTCCAGTCCGCGGCAACTATCGGCGCACTTCCAAAACTCGACGAGTCACCTCTCTGGCTCCCAGTTGACACTGTCGCGGATACTGTCATCGACATCTCGCTTGCCTCCTCTGCTCCTCCTGTCGGGGGTGCAGAGGCAAACGCAAACGCAGAATCCAATGCCATTTTCAACATCGTCAGTCCTCACTCGTTCCACTGGACACGCGGTCTGTTGCCATATCTCCGCCGCGCAGGGCTCCAATTCGAATCTCTCAACCAGAGGGAATGGCTCCATCGCCTGAGGACGTCGGATCCGGACCCCGTGTCCAATCCGCCTATTAAGCTTGTCGAGTTCTTCGCGAACAAGTACAATACAGACGAGCCACGACGGGCGTTGAACTGGCACACTGAAAGGGCGAGACGGATGTCGCCGGCGTTGGCCGCTTCGGGGCCACTGGATCAGGAGCTTGTTGCGAAGATGGTAGGATATTTCAAGAATGAGTGCTGGAAAATGTAGGTGATTGTGATAAGTTAGTCTAGATGGTTTGAGGTACCTAGTGCCTGTCGTTACTTGGGCTTTGCGGATATATTTGCACATCTATGCAACGGAGTCCGCCCAAGTCGACGATGTGATAAAGGATATATGCTTGTTGCTTGTATATGAGACCCTCAAGTTCTACTCAAATCAAAAGGCTTTCTTGAAAGCTGTGGCATGTTAAAGGTGTTAAAAAGAAAGGGTATGTGTATCCGACAAAAAGCCAAAAATATGGACTCGCGGGGAATCGAACCCCGGACCACCCCCATGCTAAGGGGGTATTATACCACTAAACCACAAGCCCAATTTATGGAAGGGGTTAAGTCAGCATTGACATAAGAGGAGGTTAATGCATTATAGTACATTTCAAGCTGCTGTACTTGTACTATTTGATACTAATTTGGATTGAAATTGGAACCCGTTGGACTTGGAGATAGAATAAACCAACTAGATATGTTAGCAATATCTATAATATTATATCAATTATGAATAGAATAATTGGAACAAGCTTTTACCATTTGCAGAGTTTGCAATCAATGAAGCTACCTCATGGGTTCGTACAAGAACCTTAGGACGGATACTCAGCAGAAACCTCATTAGCCCTAAGCAATGAGGACTGGCCACAAAATTTGCTTGACACACACAGATACGCTGGAACACCCATTTTTCTTTCTCTGGTTCCGTTGTACGATAGCCTATTAATTGAGACGATTTGGGTTGTTCCCTAACACAAAGATTGAGTAGAAGTCTATACAAGAGCCATTAAGGCTATGACAGCCAGCACAATGCAGTAATTGCAAGCGAGAAGCCATAATAGGTTAGAATTCCCTTTTAGATTGCAGTAGGTTCAATAGATTTTGACTTGCTCTACCATGGAGAGTTTTAGATCATTTGTAGCATGGCTGCTGCCGCCGCTGACCGCGCCATCGGTGGTTTCTTTGGCAAAGCTTTCATTTTTCGCCCCGTTTTTATTCAAGGCAACTCTATAAGTTAGTTAGGGTGGCCTGACTTCACCCAGTCCCCGCAGGGTTCAGGCCCTCGTGATCTAGAAAAGGGTAGCGCGAGCCTACAGAGTAATAAACATCACCCACCATCTTCACCAAATGGACAATACACGTGACCAAATATTTCATTTCTTCCCCCACCCATGGAGTCGAGGTTGCCCATCTGGCGTGAATGCCTCCCAGATCGCGTGATTGAAATAGAACTATCCGTGGGATGAGGGCGCTCTATTGCTAATGATGGTATTGGCAATGGGAGGAATCTGCAATCTGGAGCCAGCCAAAATTTCAGATCTTTCATGGAGTCCTTAAACGTGAGGTGAGACCGGATAACGGATTAGAATCGGACCCATATTGAAAATGGAAAGGGAAGATCTTGAGGCTTTCGCAGCAATGTTTCTACAATAGCTTACTCGTCACTGGGTCAATATGCGGCACCACAAAGTTGGTTCTGTAACCTCTGGAAGCTATTGGAGGCGTGACTACTGGCCGTTTTCGACTTATTCAATGTAAACCAAGATATAAACAATGTGCGTGATAAGTAGATAGTGCTGGATAACAAAGACTGCGAGTCAGATTCTATACATGATCGTCAAACCACCAGTGCTGTATACGACCAAAAGGCTTATAATCATTCATCGAATTCCACAGGCGGCAGACCCCTCTCGTCCATCGCACTATTGATCGCCTCCTGTAGAGACTGACCGGCAAAATCCCACGGCACAAGACCTCCAAGGCTACTGGATACAGCAGAGGTATCATGCTTTTCATCCAAACCATTATCCTGTTGGCGCCAATCACTGATCAGCCACATAAGCCACTTAACAACCGACACAGCCTTGTCCACGTCTTTCTCCTCAGAAACAACACGTTTTAGATACTGGGATAGCGACGCCACGTCCTCACCGAAGGGTCCCTCGTTTGCAAACGCGGCGTGCCAGGCGCCTACGGCATCGCGAATGTCATTTAGACTAGAAAGTCTCTTGGACGTGAACGTAGGTCGTTCAGGGACCGGCGGGAGATGGAGACGGCGTTCTGAGGGCGGTGGATTACTGGGCGGTTTCGGCTGGACGACTCGTCGGGGTGCTGAGGTGATTAAGTTGGAGAAGGAGCGTTGGTGCATGCGTGTTGTTCGTCTGTATTCTTCAAGGACCTCCTGACGGATATCATCCGGTAAGGCGGCGAGAAAGTCCTCTGATATGTCTGGTTGTTCTGCTGCAGGGGACAACTGCCTCGATGTCGATGGCGTTGTTGGCTTATCGACATTGCTCGACGCAGTTGACGGACGCACTGACACGAAGCTGGACTGGGTGAGCGTCATGTTGCCGGTTGCCTTGGAAGTTGGACGGCCACGACGCTGTTTGGTAGGTGTCAGGGGTCTTTTAAGGCTTGAAGAACCGGATGATAAAGGTCGTGATACGGGTGCCGCAGAAGTTGAAGGCTGAGATATTGTGTTCGGTGGTTGGTTGTAGTAGCCCAGGACTTCGGTGCGTACATCTTCCGGCAAGGCTGCTAAGGTCTCAGGATCAAGCTGCGATTGAGGGGGAAGTTCCGCAGTGGCAGGTGACCCTGTCCGACGTGGTAGAGGACACGGGGATGTGGAACGAGTGTCTTCTCGGGCCTTGGCCTGTGCCCTGAGCCTTGACCGGATATCATTAGGAAGTTCCTTCACAACTTCCGGGTCAGGCTGAGAAGGAAGGATAAATTGAGTTCCGGAAATATTTAGTGGCTTCTGACTTCTATCATTCAATGATGGGCCATGAATAACTGACTCATTCTCCTCTTTGCGAGGACTGTCCAAATCATCGGCGTCGGCAAGGCGTTCAACGGATTTCCGGGCCGGCGACGTTTTGAAATTGAGTTGTTGTTGGCTGCTCTCAGGCTTGTCGGAGCCACCAGACTTGAGACGTTCAAGCCTTGTCATTTGAACGCCCAAGCCTCTCAGATCACCCGGGGAGATATTGAAGCTCCTGAGCATAGAAACCGCCTCTTTCCCGAGGACCTCTTTCGAATTGGAGGCGATGCCCAGTGCAATGCTTTTGTTAAAAACATCACACTTGCCATGCCCTAGATGCTTCACTGGTTCTAAGGGTGCATCAGAAGCTCGTCGCATGACCTTGAGAGTCAACTGCTTCCCTTTGACTAGATTTTCGACCAGTCTTCGATGCAATTCCGCGCACAAGGACTGTACGAAATCTTCAGCTTGGGCTTTGCTTACAAACCTAATGCCCCAATTGACTTCGGCGGAAACGGACTTCCTGAGAACTTCGTTTCCAACCTCTGTCCGATCGATGCCGCGCGAATAATCCCACAACTTTGTACCTGTCTTTGGCCCCAAAGTGGACAGAAGTTTTTCCCGGGAAAGCTCCCGGATATCCTTCACGAGCTTGACTCCAAGTTCCTCCATTTTTGTGCCGAGACTGGACCCGACGCCAGGGAGATCCTGTAGTGTAAGATTACCTATAAAATCAAGCACGGCTTCAGGCTTCAGCTGAAATTGCCCAGCAGGTTTTGCTTTTCGCAAGGCGACTTTTGCCAATAGGATGTTGCCACCAATTCCAACAGACACAGCACAGCCTGCTGTGGCTTTGACGGAGTCTCGAAGAGATTGAGCGATCTCATCAGCCTTGATTTGCTCACGGTAGATGGATCCTTCAGATATCCCCCTGCCATCCGTACCTCCGGCTTCTAGGCACGGAGAAGTGATATCTACTAAGGCCTCATCGATGCTCACACTCTGGACAATGCCATCGATAGATAAGACAGCGCTATAGAATTTCCGGCTTGCGTCTTCGTACGCGGGAAAGTCGTATGGCAAAACCTTCAATTCAGGACAGATCTGCAAAGCACCCTTCATCCACATGCCATTCTTGACGCCGTGGGAACGTGCTACATAATTGCAACTGGCAATTTCAGAACCTGTACCCGTGCCATGCGCGACGGCAACCGGCTTCCCGTTCAGCTCCGGATGTTTGAGTATCGTAACAGCCGCAAAAAAGCAGTCAAAATCAACATGAAGAACATATCTTCTTGCTCCTTGAACTCGTTTGTTCCGGCGCACTTGAGATTCTGATTTCTCTTTTGCTGCGGCTTGAAGTTGGGCTTTCAGCTCAGCCTTCCATGTGGAAAGGTGGTGTAAACGGGATTCTCTGTAGTATTGTTGAATAAATTCTGGATTGACGACACTGGAATTTCTCATTCGGGGATCAGATAAAAGCTGCGCATTGTACTCTTCGGAGGTTACATCTGGTCTAGGAGAAACATGATCCTTTGAATGTGGCGGAAACATTTGCTCTCCGATTCCTGGAGAGCCGTTATATATTTCAGCATGCCCTGTCTGATTGTCATTTTGTCCTGAGTCTGCTAGACCATCCTCATGCGCGGTATCTACCGGGTCTTGGTCTGGTTCGTCAGGAGTCTTGGCCTCTTTATAGTCAGACTGAGCCGGAGTCCCCAAAGGCTGGTCAAATACGACAGCTCTTGATGGCGTAGAAGGTGGACAAGACAAAGTGTTCACGTGATTGGTCACATCTGCATTATTTAGCTGAGATGCATACCAGCTCGATCTTGTTTGGTCCTTGTATCCCGTTTGAGGATTATTCGCTTGGCTGAGGAGCTGTCCGCTACCGAACTTGAGCACTTTTTGATTTGGGCCTCCGTCGACAACTCTAAAGTCCTCCCAAGGCAGCAGCCTTTCAGCGTTAATACTTTCGACTACCCATGCTGGCTTCACGATACGATATCTGCGAAACTCTTCCCGTTTCTTAGGAGTTAGAGAACTGGCGATTATGTGAGTCGCAACGGTCTTGGAGTCCAGGTATTGGACAAATCCGCCTCCGTGGCTCACAATAAGATGATGGAGATCCTGCAGAGATGGTTGCGTATAACCGTTAACATGCGCAACCACACCCCGAAAGATGGGTGGTTTTCCTGCAGATGAAGCACGTATCTCTGCGTCTAAATTCTGGAGCTTGATTTTCTTGCGTCGCATATAATCTGCAAAACCGCCAAAGCTGGACCCCTCATATTCTTCACCTTCCTCGTCTTCGAAGTCGTCTAATAACAACTGTTAGTATAGGGTCATAGAGCAGATATGGCGTGATAACGTACGGTTTTCGATCCGCTTGCGAACAGCGCTGGAATTCGCATCCAGCTGGGAGCCCATGCCGGGCTAAGTGCAGGATCATGATCCGATGCCAGCTCAGGTCAAAGTAAATGAGGAACGTCGAACAGAGAAAGTCAGCGCACGTCCAACGCGAGTGGCGGACGCGATGTCACGTGTTGTGCCCATGAAGTAGGCGGTATTCAGCGGCAGATAAGTTGTGGGCCCAAGGTGGTGCGCAACATTATTGGTCGACTGAAAAAAAAAAAAAAGGGCCGATTTTCTTTTCGCAAACAGCTTCAAAAGAAAACTCTTCCTTGACGCTCTCTCTCTTTGGTCTCCGTTTCAGATCCAGGCTGGACAAGTTGATTAATATTTATTTCCGCCTGATATATACCTTTCATTCTTTTCTTTTTCATATTTAATATTTGCGTTTATTCGATATGTCTGCTGTCCGGCCTGTCGCAGTTTACGCCTTGAGGGTTCCCTCGGGAGGCGTCTTGATTCCTGCAGTCCCTGACGCTGCCGCTTCTGTAAGTATTTGATGCGCTCGCATCAATTGAAGGTGTCTGGGGCATGTGCTGACCGTCTGATGCAGTTCCGCGTCAGCATGGCTGCCATTGACCCTGACGAGGCTCCCGAACAAGAGGATGGTATCGATCCCAGCAGACCTCGGGCCACTCTGAAGCTCATCCGTCCTCCTCCGGACTTGGATCTCGGTGAATCGGATGAAGAAGATGACGATGAGGAGGAAGGAGACTCGGATGAGGAGGAGACCAATGGCGGACCCAGCGACAAGGAGAGGGCTCGCAAGCTCAAGGAAGCCGCTGTTCTCAGGGAGATGGAGGAGGACGATGAGGAGGACGATGATGATGACGATGAGGAATTTGATCTGCAGGCTGCAATCTCCAAGTTGGTCAAGGGCAAGGCTCCTGCCACTGACGACGATGACGACGATGAATCGGACGAGGGTCTCGACATCGACGAAATGATTGTCTGTACTTTGGACCCGGAAAAGGTAAAGCTAGCTTCCCAGGAACCTTTGCGTTGACGCGAAACTAACATCTAGTCTTTATTGTAGAACTACCAGCAGCCTCTCGACATCACCGTCGCGGAAGGCGAGCGCATTTTCTTCAAGGTTACCGGTACCCACAGCATCTTTCTGACTGGTAATTACGTTATGCCTGTTGATGAGGGCCATCATCATCACCATGATGAGGATGATGAGGACGAGGACGACTACAACCTCTCGCCCGACGAGGATGAATTGGACATGGATGAGCTCATGGACGAGGACGAGGAGAGCGATGACCTCGATGGTCTGGAGGACCCCCGTGTTACCGAGGTCGACAGTGACGAGGAAGCCCCCAAGCTCGTGGAGGCCAAGGGTCAGAAGGGCAAGAACAAGCGTGCCGCTACGACTGAAGAGAGCCTCGAGGATCTTATGTCGAAGGAGAAGCCTGCTGCCAAGGGCGAAGAAGGTCTGAGCAAGAAGCAGCAGAAGAAGATGAAGAAGAACAACGGTGAGCCTGCTGAGCCTGAACAGAAGAAGGAGGGCAAGGAAGGCAAGGAAGGCAAGGAAGGCAAGGAAGGCAAGGAAGGCAAGGAAGGCAAGGAGGGCAAGGAGGGTAAGAAGGTTCAATTCGCCAAGAACCTGGAGCAGGGCCCTACGCCTTCTTCCCAGGACAAGAGACCTTCCGACACGACCATTGGCACCCTTGGTGTCAAGAATGTTGGCGGCGTCACGATCGACGACAAGAAACTTGGTAAGGGTGCTTCTGCCAAGGCCGGTAACACCGTCGCTATGAGATATATTGGCAAGCTCGAAGATGGCAAGGTCTTTGATGGTACGTTGCTCCCCAAGTAGTGTTGTTCTTATACCTCGGTCGATCGGTTACTGACATGCATTTCTATCGTTAGCCAACAAGAAGGGCAAGCCTTTCAGCTTCAAGCTTGGTAAGGGTGAGGTCATCCAGGGCTGGGACGTCGGTGTCGCTGGCATGGCCGTTGGTGCTGAGCGTCGCATCTCGATTCCTCCCCATCTCGCGTACGGCAAGAAGGCTCTCCCTGGCATCCCGGCCAACTCGAAGTTGATCTTTGATGTCAAGCTCCTTGAAATCAAATAGGCCGACGGCTATCACCACTTTTATTCCTGCTTGTCTGTTTTTTGTTCTGTCTCAAAAAAGGTGTTATATGGGGGTTTTTCAATTGCATCAATTCCTGTGATATCCGACTTGTTTCTTCTTGCACAGCTTTCCGATGCATTCAGCAGGGATGAGGATATCGCAAGAACTCGATTTTCGTCTTCAGATGTGTCGATACCAACCTCGAACCGTTAGCCTCATGTCTGTTTTAATATTGCGGCTCTTGCGCATATGTCTGTTTTTACAAGGCTGTATGTGTGTTTATTCTGCTTGTAAATTTAGTCTTTGGGATTACCAATTCAGCAATCCTAGACAGAATTGTCATTTATTTCTTTCCATTTCCATTCTTTTAGTGTTCTTGTGGCTGCTGTTGTTCTTTCCCTCTTGTCCCTATCGCACTTTCCGCATTGGACGCCATAAAACCTGCCTCCCGGGGCTGCTTCCCTCGGGGCTGCTGCTACTGCTAACAGAGCCACCTTCTCGCTACTCTTATCTGTCATTGACTAACTTCTTTTCGTATCTTTCCAGATGTGATGTCTTCCAGGATTACACCACACCACCCATACGATCGTTACCCAAGCATCACGGAGAGATATCATTCCAGAACTCGGATTTGCGTTTATGGCGGACTGGTAAGATGACGACCAGTCAAGGAGGGATTGGGACGAGTCCCAGAAGATCTCTGGGAACGCGGATTGTAAACGAGGATGCCGGGAACCACAGACAGCCTTTTGATGCCTCGACGACTTCCCATGGATCTTGTATTGATGATACTGCATCGCAACAGACACGCAAGGATAGGATTAGCAACAGGCTCCGACAGAACAGCTTGAAGTTGTTGAATCTTCTTCGTGGTCTTCGTAATTCTTCAAACGGTCAGATGCTTTCGCGGTGCCGGCTCCTGTTGACAATGGCAACTTCTGACTGGAGAATTAGGGGTTAAATGGTCATCGCCTGGATCCGGATCTTCCTCGAACCCCGAGAAGGGAGGCAATGGCTCCCGGTCATCGTATCCGGCTATCACGAAGAAGATGCCGGCATCCCAGAATGCGGTTCCTGATCCCCAACAGAGTACCCCTGCCGCTTCTCAGTCCAATACTGCAAGCAGGGAGTTGCCGCACGTCGAGGCACAGAAAGGGAACCAACATGGGGCCTCTGAGGATGAATCCCTGACACAGAAAACCGCCGTTGATTCCCAAGAGAAGCTCGAGTTAAATGCACAGGACAGGAAGTCGGCTGCGGACCTTCCTGCTCTCTTGTCAGAAACAGTTACCAAGGTCTTCGCCGACTTAACCGTCGTTCGCCGCTCGAATCAACCAAGGCCTAGTATCCGGGCTTCCCAACTCCCGCATGCTGTAAAAAATCCTCTAAGCAAGCAAGGTGACAACGCTATCGATACCTCTAATCACTCAGACTTTTCCAATAGAGGCCGTCACCTCTGGTCAAGCCGCGCCTCGTTGACGCCCGACTCAACACCACCGACGTCCGACGGGTTGCCTTTTGAAAATCCAAATTCCTCCTCTGAAAACATCAATGTAAGCAATGGAGTTATAGCTCAACAGGCACAACGAGGCGGATCGTTCGGTCGTGACCAACTGTTGCCGAATATTTATCCATCCATTGTCACTGTGGAAGCAGTCACTAATGCCAAAGTATTTTTTGAAACATATTTCAACACGATCTCTTCGCATGTGGAAGCACGATCCCAGCGTCATTACGAGCTAGAGAAGTGTCTTTACATCTTGTCGCTTTCATCGGAAGACCAGATGGCAATCCGGAGAGCTTGGATCCGTCAGGAAAAGGAACATCTTCGACAATATCGAGCTCTCAAGGCTTCTTGTCACGGCGCTTGCCCTGGGGAAACCGTCTCTGTCGGCAATTACGAAGTGGTCAAAGACCTCGGCCGAGGGAGTTTTGGCGTCGTCCATCTAGTGCGGGAGAGAAATGTCAGTGATCCATGTAGTTCCAAAGGAAATGATTCTTCTACATATGAACGGAAGAGAACGGACAATGCCAGGACGAAAGCCATGGGCTCGCAGAAAACAGCCGTCGATGAGAGCAGATCTGCCAACAGTCAAGAACAGTCGGCCGGCATGGGAGGAGTCTATGCTATGAAAGTCATCAGGAAGACAGAGATGCTCCGTACTAGCCAGGAAGGCCATCTGCGAGCCGAGAGAGATTTCTTGGTGGCGTCTGCACAGTCCCGCTGGGTTGTGCCTTTGATTGCGAGCTTCCAGGACCGCGAGAATCTGTATCTTGTCATGGAATATATGGTTGGCGGCGATTTCTTGGGTCTGATGATGCGGCAAGGTGTCCTGCCCGAGCGCGCAACGAGGTGGTACATTGCAGAGATGATTCTCTGTATCGAAGAAACACATAGGATGCTCTGGATTCACCGTGATATCAAGCCTGACAACTTCCTTATTTCAGCATCGGGCCACCTGAAAATTGGAGACTTTGGCTTGGCCTTCAACGGACATTGGGCTCATGACCAGGCTTACTATAATACGCACCGATACTCCTTGGTTAGGAAGTTGGGTATCCATATCGAGGGCGATATCATTGATCGAGAAGAAGGGAATGGTAAAGGGGACTCGAAAAGGAGTTCGAAGCCAGGAAATACAAACTCCCTATCCGACCTCAGGCATGAGGCCCCAGCGGTTGGTCTTCTTGAATGGAGAAATAGACATCAGCGACGCAATTTCGCCAGAAGCGTTGTTGGGACCAGCCAGTACATGGCTCCTGAAGTCGTCCAGGGCTTGTCGTACGATGGCCGGTGTGATTGGTGGAGTATTGGGATCGTTCTCTACGAGGTATGGATTGCTAGACCAAGGCACCAAGAACAGCTTGCCTAATAAAGCCAGTGCCTTTATGGGTTCACCCCTTTTGAGGCGGACGACCGCATCAAGACCAAGTTGAAGATACTCGTGAGTGCATCGCCACATGATTAGGGTTAGCGATACTGATGCCTGCATAGAATCATCATCAAATGTTGCGATTTCCACTCCAGAGACTCACTGACGGGCTTATATCAGCCGATGCCATTGACCTAATGATTCAGCTTTTGCAGGAGAAAGAATATCGCCTGTCGGCACGCAGTTATCGGCTCAATGACTCTTTATCGAAGGGCTTGTTCAACTTCGACACGCGCTTCCGGGACTATCGGGGCATGTATGTGTACCCGAATGATGCCAATGATATCAAGTCCCATCCCTTCTTCCGCGGAATTCAATGGGATATACATGGCCAGTCGGCGCCACCTGTAGTCCCAGTTGTCAAAAGCTGGGAGGACACGAGCTACTTCGATGATGGAGGGTATAGTGGTGAAGGCGACGGCAAACCCTCCGGCCAAGTCAAAGCCGGCGATAAAGCTGAATCCAAGGCATCTGCGAAAGCTTCTCCGGCGACTGCAGGCCCAATCCTTGGCGGCGAGAAGCCCGGGTCACGAGTCGACCTAAGACCATCTCAGGCAACAAAGGCTGAAAAGGCTGAAATGATGAAGAAAGTCAGAGAGGAACGGGCCCGCGATAGAATCTTACGAGATGACAAGGTGGGCAAAAAGGTGATGCAGATACGCAAGGAGGGTGCATTCTTGGGCTATACCTACCGTCGACCCAAACCAGTGGCATTGGCGTTGAATGGCGAACGAGGTCGACCGCCGGTGTCGAGAAGGGATTTGTCGGATTTGTATGGGTACTGAATTTCTATTCATCACACTCCCTATTATTATATTCGGTGGTGATATTCTTGACGCTATACACGGAGCTATGGCCAGGCGTGCCGTACACTACATACGAATGGTGGTAGTATCTCGATGGTACTTGGATTGTTGCAGTCTGGAATACTATTATTTTGGGCTTGTTTGACAGTCGAGGTGCATGTATTCTTAAAGATATTTCTTGTGATGGTCCTTCATCAGTATGAGGTTTTCATTCCTAAAAAAGAATCTGATATGATTCCTATACCGCGGACGAACAAGACGCCCCCGTAGGCGAACACGTTTTCAAGTCTCGAGAGAAATATTCAGAAAAGGACAAATCTCAAAAGAAAAAGAGACCAGTATGGGCATTGAAATCAATCCATACATTAACCCCACGATTTATCTAGCCGCCAAATTGGTTACCACATGCGTCAATGGTCCCTGACGGGAATGAAAGTACAAAAAGGAAATTGCAAATGGAAGAATGTCAGGTGAGATATGATATGAGGAATGGCAGAGACGAGAGGGTAGGGGTATCATCATGGATTCTATGTAAAAGTAGAGGGAAGTACGGAAGGGAGCGGAAGAGACATGCGTGTGCTGTACAAAAGAGGACCTTTTAAACAGCAGGAGGAGCACCCATGGCAAACGCCGAGTCACCAAGGCGATCCTCGGGCTTCATGGTGCCGTTAAGAAGAGGACAGAGTCTATCACAGTGAATATGTTAGCACCGGTGTCTTATCGTACTGTATCCTTCCCCAAAGAAGACAAATCGGGAAGGAAGGGGAGGGGGGACAGCAGAAACGCACTTCTTATTAGTCTTAATATGTCCAACTTGTCCACAATTCGCACATTTGCGCTGCGTACCCGCTGGTCTCCCGCCGCCGCCTCCTTCGGCGGGGGAATCGCCCGTCGAGCCGCGAAATGCGCCTTTTTGTTTCTCGCGCGCGAAGCGGCGTTCTTTGTTGCGGTTGAGACGGCTGAGTTCGGCTTCGAGACTGCAGGGAATAGAGTCAGTTGGAAGGGATCCAAAAGGAAGGAAAGAAGGTAGATAGACGGATAGGCTTACAGTCTCTTGTTGCGGGCATCGATCTCAGGGTCGCCAGTGGGTTGAAGAGATTCGAGTCTGAGGAGAACACGTTTAGCAATTGTTGGACGTTAAACGCACGGTTTGTAACATACTTGGTGGTGACAGCTTCTTGCTGATGACGGTGTTGCATATAATGCCGAATCACGCGAGGGTCCCAGACGAGGGTCTCTTTAGGTACAATCTCGCCCTTCTCATCCTTGACGTGCCGCACGATACGCAATACCTTACCTTTCTGATCCGCCATGCTCATCTTACTGAACTGACTGGTCGTCTCATCATCCCGACGAGCGGGACCAGGGGTTGGCGCTTCGGAGCGAGGCGTGGGTTTCCCAAATTCTTCCTCCTCGTCAATGTCGCTGACCGCGTCGTCGGAGTGTTCGACCTTCGACGAGAGACTGGCCTTCTGGGACTCCCAGATTCGGCGGATCGAGGTCTCGTAGGACTTTTGTTGGCGGGCGACGTTGTAGCTGTGGCCGCCTAGCTCTTTGAGCCGTTGCGCGTCTAGCTTGTCTTCGACGCTTTCGCCAACGGCCTTGAATCCTCCCTTCATGGAGGTCTTGACGAAGCTGAATCCTTCCCCTCGGCCCGTTGGATCACCTTCTCCGTGTAGCTTCAACATGGCCTTACCCTGGGACGCCAGGAGGAAGCTGCGAGTTGCCTTCCACGGGGCCATTTGCTGTTCGAAGCTCTCGCTCTCTTCGTCTTCATCGTCACCTCCGCCAGTCTCGGCGTCGTTACCGAATCCTGTATCATGCAAATGTTGCTGGCCGACTTGCATCGACTCAAGGAGACAGACGTCTTCGGGGTGGACCCATGAGCGGATTGCATCGGCGTCCGGAATCGGTTCCAGCGGCACCCAGTACTTAGAATCCTTGTCGTGCTGTAAGAAGTCCTTGACTTTCTGACGATTCTGCATGTCACTGGTGCCAGGGATGTGGGCGGTGACATCGCTGATCGACAACCTCAAGTCGGGACTTTTCTTCAAAAGACGATATACAAGCATTTTCATTCGATTCTTGGCGACTGTGGTGACCTTGCGGGAGTGAGGACCAGGGATATCCACACATGGGAACTGTTGTCCGGCAACGTGCAAGTGCTCGATATTTCGAAGGAAGTAGTCGCTGCCGCCCGAGCCAGTGCTGCTCCGTATCACCAGGAAATCGGTTGGTTTGGCTTGGTGGGAAAACACAGGGGCTCGATACATGGTGTTTGTAATAGTTGGTGTGACCTCGCCGGGATCAACGTGACCAAAGATGAAAAATGGACTCTTGTCCTGGGGTAGCAGAACGACGGTTTCACCAAGACGTTCCCTTGGACGGTGGTCGTCTTCGGCATTCTTTCTCCGGTAGTAATTGACCATACGATTGGACATTCCGAAATTCGACAGCATGAGAGGCACCTCCTCAGAGTACTCGACCAGAAGGGCGGTTGAGTTATCAGCCATGGAGAGGGATTTCGTAGAGTCAAAGATAGTTTTAGGATCCTTGCCCTTGAGATGTTTCTTCTTGACGTGGGTGGGATTCTTGAACCACGACGTTTGGCCAGGCCGGAAGGACAATGCTGGACGGTGGAACGATCGTGCTTCTGCCTTGGAGAGCTCGGTCTTGTAGTAAGGCCACTGGAGACGCAGCGCCGGCATACCGTGATCGAGAGTGAAATTACCCAGGGTACTCCGGATCTTGTTCTGGTGATTCTGTTTGAGCATGTCATAAGCTTGGTCGTTCGAGATGTTGTAGCGTTGGTTGAAACGGCGGGTCATGTTCGCATCAACTTCCTCTCCGTTGGTAGCTCCCAAGGTCTTCGGTTTCTGTGCAGCAGACTCGGGCCCACGCTCGTCGAGGAGGATGAAAGGATCGTTCATATCGAGGCTGACCTTTTGAGCGACCCGCGATGTTGCCTGCTCCGGTTCATCGAGTAGCGGCAAGTCGATGTGAGAGAGCGCAATGAAATCCATCGGGTCTCTGCCGACCTTGCGCTTTTTTGACGGTTGACTCGTCTCCATGAGCCAATCGTCCTCCTCGGCAGTATCCAACGCCTCCTGGACTGTTGGCTCGTCAACATCCACTTCAGAAACATCTTCTTTGACATCCCAATCAGTGCAGATGACACGAAGGTCCTGCAGCGAGACTCCTCCGGGCAGGACTTCATCCAAGTCCAAGTCATGCTCGAGATCTTCTTTGATTTCATCTTCTTCCTTTATCCCATCCTGGGGGGTGTCACTGACAGGCACGAGCCCTGGGTGTTCGGATTCAAGCGTGCGCTTGAAGGCCTGGCCACCTGCTTTGAAAACCCGTTCCTGATCGTGGGAAAGCTCGAGATTGACCTTTGTCGGTAGAACGGGTCTTGGTGGCTTGAGTGGCTGCTTTCCGACAAAGTGCGCCTTCTTGTGCGGAATAAGCTCGAGGAACCGGGGGAGCGTATTGCGGTCGAAAGTCGGAAACAGAGAGTGTAGAAGCTCCTCTGTACTCTCCGGTGGCGGGGGCAGATTATGACTATCAGGACCGGCGACAGACATGGCAAAGAGAGATTGCTGAAGCTTCCATGCCCGAAGCGATGCCGGGTCCATATTGTCCACATCCTCCTGTGGCGATACGACCTCGTCTTCCTGTCCCCGTGCTTCTTCCCCTTCTCCTTCTTCAACCTTCAGTCCCTCCATCGCGACAGGCTGAAATTCGGCGGAAGGCGCGGGTGGCATGGGCTCTGGCATCGTCGACGGTGGCAGCTGAGGCAGCGGCAGCGGCAGCGGCAGCGGCAGCGGCAGTTGGTGCTGGTGCTGTTGTTGACCTTCCTCCTCGAAGAACAAATCTCTCGTGGGATCGACCTGATCAGGCTTGGGCGAAGCCGGCCCTTCACCAAACAGATCTGCCAAGTCATCCTCCGCAGCCTGCTCCTGATGCTCATCCCCTGGGTCGCCGAAAAGATCTTCTACCTCGCCCATCTCTGCTGCGCCAAACATGTCTTTCATCTCCTGGTCGTCTTCCGGTACCTCGAGAACATTTTCCAGCCGCGCTTGATTCGCAGCTTCTTCGTCGGGAAGGTCGTCATCATCTTCAATATCTTCGTAGTCAACTGCGTCGTCCGCTTTCTCACCCGGTTCGAGGTCGCGGGAGAGGAAGTCGAAAGAGACGCCGCCCTGCCCGAAGGGACCGTTCATTTGTCGCATGACATTTTCGAAGTCAGTATCTTCGGGGGCCTCCGGGGGCCTGGGCTCAGTCGCGTGAGGCATTTCGACTCGAGGTTCCTTCAGTGCGTTTAGAAGTGGGTGAGTGAAGGTACTTTGCAGAGTGGTGGTTGTGGCAGTAGACCGGACGGGTCAGATTGGTAATGAACGAAGGACCTCTCGAGAAGCAATATTAGAATACTCGACATTGAGACCAGCTCCGCGTAGACACGAGCCAGTCTCAGAGAGCAAGAGACAAGTCCAATTAAAATAGAAAAAGGATGAAGTCGGCGCTGGTCCATAGAAGAGGAGAAGGGAAGAAGAAGCGTCGAAGTTGGAGGCGACGCGAGTGGTTGGCGCTAGTCCGCTTTGGGAAAGTAGCTATAAGCAGTGACTATGCGGCGAATACAGCACGGAAAGTGAAGAGAGAACAAGATACTCTGTTGTTCATTGTCTATTGTACACGGAATCTCGTCTATTATTGGCGTCTTGCTCTGTCATTTTCATGGCTCTTCAAGCATGTCCATAGTCAACCTGTTGGTGGCCAGGACAGACACATGGAAAGCAGTGACACTATGAGAACCAGGCTGAACTGGTCAGGATCATGGCACATTAAAGTCACCATAGAAGATACACAGCGCCTTGCTAGCCCCTTCCATACAATAGTGCATCACCGTCACTTTCTGCCCATCGTCGACCAACTTCGCCAACTGCCGCACATCTGATGACCGGGGCAGATACAAGACCACATGTGATGAGAACGCGGAATATTCCTTGTACAGCGTGGACAGCGAGTACGGCTCCATTGTCCGTAGATTGAAGACCTGGTCTGAGCGATATCCGGGACCTGGCAGAAGCACCCATCAGTTAGTATCTGCCACAGACAAACTGAAAGAGGCGTAAGAGGGAAGAACATACCACCCCATGGTGGACTTCCAAAGAGGACACCATACGGTGCCAGGTCCTTAAGCTGATTCTTCAAGATGTCAAAACAGTCCCCCTGGAACCAGGTGATCTTATCCTGCACCCCGTATATTTTGGCATTATGTTTCGCGCATCGCAGGACTGCCGGGTCCTTC
Source organism: Aspergillaceae sp. MA 6039 (assembly GCA_003004485.1). Taxonomy (NCBI): domain Eukaryota; kingdom Fungi; phylum Ascomycota; class Eurotiomycetes; order Eurotiales; family Aspergillaceae; species Aspergillaceae sp. MA 6039. The sequence continues at coordinate 9,653 of PQMF01000173.1, read as the reverse complement.
TCAATCGCGTAGATGCGCTTCCATTTGCCGGTCCGCGCAAAGGCAATGGTATTTCCACCTGCTCCGGCGAAGGCGTCAACGAGGATAATCCGCCCAGCTGGCGCGGACTGCGCGATATGGTCTGCTATTTTACTACGTCACGACCGGGTCTTGACGTTAGCTCTCAAATGGTTCAGCAATAAAAGGCAGGATAGTGGTCGGAACGTACTTGGCTACCGGCTCAGGCGTGACTCCAAACCAGGCATCGTCGGTCAACCAGACTCCTTCATCATATCGAGAGAAAAGCTTAGAGCGCTGAGCCCAGTAACTGTCTCGGTCAGCTATTGTCCAGATGCCCGTGAAGAGGGAAGGGAACCGCATACTTTTGTATGTCCCAAGGGACTTCTCCAATATGGTTATAGTGATGCACCTCTGGAGGGATCTCTTCCCTGTCGTCAGCCATGGCAGGAGAGGCGCAGAGGGACTATCATTTGACGGGAGAAGGTCATTTATTGCCCATGGTCCCCCGAGTTGAATGGATTCTTGTCGCGATCATAGAGAGACCGGCAGAAAGTCGATAACGCGTGTTTGCTTTGTTTGCACCGCCTTTGGACCTCGTCGCGGGGGAGTCTCGAAGCTCTACAGCGGAACATCCCTTCTCGACGTCCCATCTCAACGACAGGAAAACAAGGGCGACATCATGTTCGGCGCGTTAAATCGATTTATTGGCCGTCTGGATTCAGAAACGCCTCAGGAACCACGGCATCCTACGGGCGAGAGCACGTCCTTTGGCTTCCAGGTCCTGCGCAATAAGGACGCCGAGCTGCCTCTGGAGCCATGGTTTGATTTTATTGTTGGGCTTAACGGGCATCCGATTGTGAGTCAGGAGAATATATCGCAGGCCCAGAAGACCTCGATACAAGACTGACTGTGGCCCGTACAGGAAGACCCAGACCCGAACCTCTTTGCTACGGAAGTCCGCAACTGTGCCGGTTCTAGTGTGACCTTGGAGATCTGGAGTGCAAAGGTATAGCCCTAGTTTCCGTTACTGTTTCGGAGGAAGAACTCAATCGCAATCGACATTAACGAGTGGTCGGGGATCACTAGGGCCAACGAACGCACACCGTCTCAATACCCATCTCCCCCACCAACGCCTCTCTCGGACTCGCATTACAACTCGCCCCTCTCTCCTCGACGCAAAATATCTGGCACGTTCTCTCGATCCCCTCCCCGCTTAGCCCAGCGTACCGCGCAGGTCTGCTGCCCCATTCAGACTACATCATTGGAACACCCAGTGGCACTTTACGAGGCGAATCGGCTCTCGGGGAGTTGGTGGAGGACCATCTGGATCGGATGCTGGTGCTGTGGGTGTACAATAATGAATTCGACGTTGTCCGCGAAGTCGAGCTTGTACCGACCCGGGGCTGGAGCGGTGAAGGTGCATTAGGTGCTGAGCTGGGATACGGGGCGTTACATCGACTACCTGTCGGATTGGGCGAGGAGGTCGAGGGACCCGGGGAGGTCGTCTTTGAGACTCGCGAAGACGGCAGCTCCGCACCGGTCCTTGCGGATCCCTTGAATACTAATAACCTTGGGGCCGCCGCGCCTGGAGGACACTTCTTGGTTCCGGCGAATATGGCATCGCCGCCCCCGTTTGCTTCGCCGAAAAGTGCTTCACCGGGGATAAAGTCGCCTGTTGGACGGCGGGGGAAATCTCGCCCCGCGGGGGTATCGCCTAGTCGTGCGATCGATGAGTATTTTGCCGAAGGGGAACAGAAGAGCAAGGAGCAGGATTATGCGCCTTCGGGACGAGGGGCACCACCACCTCCTCCGCCTAAAGCAGGATTGACGGCCTCGAATTCTGGTAGTCCGGCACCTGCATCCGGGGAAGAAGCATCAGCGAACCAGTAGCAGGAAGCATAGAGGTAATAACGAGAGATCTGTATGTATTGCACAAGGTTCGATGCATCCGTAAAATTTCGGTATCATCTCAAGTTGGTCGCTACATGTAATAGAAAACAGAAAGAAATACAAAAACGGAGATGATTCCTCGAAGTCGGGACTGTTCTAACAATAATACACACAAACATGTAGCACGCAACCCCTACTTCCGAAAGAGGGCGTGCCTACTTGTTATTTATCAAGAGGGAGAGAAAACAGAAAATGATATACCCAACTTTCCAATTTTTAATGGCCCTTGCTAACCAGCTCTTCCAACTTCTTCCTACCCTCACCGATCTTCTCCTCCATCATACCCCGTGCCATTCCGCTATGCGCCCAACCCGTTTGCCAGATGTGCTCGGCCTTCTCCCGCAGCTGAATATGATTCTCTGCCAACGCCGGAACCCTCTTCTCATACTCCCAGACGAGATCCGAGACATTCCGCATCGTCACAGGCAGGAGTGACCACGCAGCCACGGTTCCGAACGTCAACGGCGAAGCGGCCCGGAGAATGATACCACGGTTGCGCGAGACGATCGACCCTGCCATGGCAGCGACAATCACATACACACCCCCGGGCATGAAATGCTCGCCGGACTCGGGCGAGGGCGCCAACGAAGCAACGGTGTTGGTGAAGGCGTTCTCGATGTGCAGGGCGCGGGACAGGAAGTCGTTGAAGCTATTCTCGACAGCGAGCGAGTTGCGGTAGAAGAAGAGACGGGCCTGACGGACCTGAGTCGTCAACATATCGGTGGGCGTGGGCGAAGATGACGTCTGAGAGCCCTCGGGGGGTGCGTCGTCTTTGGGAGCTGGTTTGGCGGCGGGCGAAGGGGTTGGGGAGTCGGGGAGGTCATCGTAGATAGGTTTTCTCTGCTGCAGTCAGGCACACTACTCTGAAGATGAGATGTGCACAGAGTGTATATATATAAGCATACCAGGTCTCGAGGCTGCTCAGCAAAGGCCGTGCGCTTGGGGTACAGCGAAATACCACCGGCCAGGAGGGAGGCAGCGATGGGAGCCACAGCCCGCTATCAGAGTCAGTACCACCCATAATCAACCCAAAAGGCAAGAGACAGGAACAGACCTGCTTCAGCATTGGCCGGAAGGACATCCTGGCAGAAAATACAAAGCCAATGGAACACAAAACACACACAGAGAGCTGTGAAGAGGTGACGATGTTCTCCTCCGGAGGCTTTTCGCGGGCGACGAGAAGGTCAGCGCCAAGACTTTTGCGGCTCGGCTAAAAAAACTTCGACGCTACACTGTACACTTTCGCCAACCACGAGCACTTCCGGCTTATACCAAGCAGATCAATACTGAACGATCTTGATGGAAGGCTGGGATCGATGAGAAAAAAATGCTGAATGTCCTCCGTCGCCGGCCTTGGACCTGCCGCCAATGCCTGCAGCGACTCCAACACCCACGACGAGCTGCCTTTGCGACGGCGACGTCAACGGCAACACCCTTTGACTACGTGCCAGCGAACCAGACTACCCAGAGAAAGGGAGTAGACGATGATACGCTACGGAAGGTGTTTGATTCGCAACCGTTTTGGAAGGAGTTCTCGCAGCGGAGCGCTGCCCAGGCCAAACCGACGGGACTGGTGCAGAATCAGTACTTGACGGCCCCCGATGGATTCCGGGAGTTCGCCACGGTCTCGCTGCAGAAATGCCAGGCCATTGTAACTAGGGTCCTTGGGGCGTCGACGTTACAGGAGTACCGGACGATGGCGCGCGATCTGGACCGTCTAAGTGACCTGCTGTGTCGGGTGATTGACCTGTCCGATTTTATTAGGGTCATCCATCCCAACCCCCAAATGCAAGAGGCAGCAACGCAGGCTTATGCGCTGATGTTCGAGTACATGAACATTTTGAACACGACAACGGGGCTCAATGATCAGCTGAAAAAAGCCGCTGCCAATCCGGAGGTGACATCACACTGGACAGAAGAGGAGATGATCGTGGCACAGATCCTGATCAAAGACTTTTCCAATTCGGCGATTCATATGCCGCCGCACGAGCGACAGCGGTTCGTAAACCTGTCGAGTGAGATCAGTCAGGTGGGATCGGAATTCGTGAACAGTGCGGAACCGGCCAAGTCGCACGTTGTTGTAAACGCCAATAGCCTGCATGGTCTGGATCCGATTATCGTGCAGAAGATCAAGCGATGGAATCGTACGGCACCGGTACCGTCCATGGGGCTGGTACCCCGACTAGTCCTGCGGTCCGTCCATGACGAGGAGGTCCGCAAGGAGGTTTACCTGGCTACGCGGACCTCGAGCACGCGGCAAATCCATCGTCTCGAGGAGCTCCTTACCAGACGTGCAGAGGTAGCCAAAATATCCGGGTTTGAGAGCTTCGCACATATGACGCTCAGCGATAAGATGGCCAAGACACCCGAAGCGGTCTCGAACTTTCTTACGTCGCTAGTAGGCAGCAACCGCGCAGATGTGCAGGAAGAGCTATCCAAGCTGCAAAGCCTGAAACCCTCATCCTCGCCCATCCAGCCGTGGGACCATGCATACTACGTGCACAAGCGAGTAATGGAATACTCGCAATCGCGGCGCTCACGGGAACTCAATGTGGTTCCCGAATTCTTCTCCCTGGGCACCGTCATGCAGGGCCTCTCGCGGCTCTTCGACCGTCTCTACGGCGTCCGACTCGTGCCCCAGGAAACCGGCCCCGACGAGACGTGGAACGGCGACGTCCGTCGCCTGGACGTGGTCGACGAGTCGGAGCGACACATCGCAGTCGTCTACTGCGACCTGTTCTCCCGAGCGAACAAGCACCCGAACCCGGCCCACTTCACGCTCCGGTGTGCGCGCGAGATCTCCGCCGAAGAAGTGGCCGAATGCGCAGCACTGGGCAATGAGATCGGATCCGCCCACGCCCACCCCAACGACGGCATGGCCACGGCCATCGACCCGGTCTCCAACACCCTGCGCCAACTCCCCACGATCGCACTCGTCTGCGACTTCCCCGAACCGTTGCCAGGCAGCACTCGGCCCTCGCTCCTCAGCGAGCACAGCGTGCGCACGCTCTTCCACGAGATGGGCCACGCGCTGCACTCGATCCTGGGCCAGACACGCCTGCAGTCCATCTCCGGCACGCGCTGCGCGACAGACTTCGCCGAACTCCCCTCCGTGCTGATGGAACACTTCGCGACCACGCCACAGGTGCTCTCGATGTACGCGCGCCACTGGGAAACCAACGCGCCCCTCTCGGAGTCCACGATGGCAAGCATGGAGAAAGACCGCACCGCGCACGGCTCCATCTACGGCGCCGTGGAAAACGAAGCCCAAATCCTCATGGCGCTCGTCGACCAGGCGTATCACTCGCTGGCGCCCGGCTCCGCCATCAACAGCACGGCCATCTACCACGACGTCTTCAACACGCACTCCAGCCTGCCCGATCCCAGCGGGACAAACCCGCCGACCTCGTGGCAGGGCTTCTTCGGCCATTTATACGGCTACGGCGCCACGTACTACAGTTACATCTTCGACCGCGCGGTCGCCAATAAGCTCTGGGAGGACGTGTTCCGCGGCGGGGCGGCTGCGCTGGACCGCGACGCTGGCGAGCGGTACAAGAACGAGGTGCTGAGGTTCGGCGGCGGGCGTAGCGGGTGGCATTGTGTGGCTGGGGTGTTGGGGGAGGATAACCCGTCGAATGCGGACGGGAGGTTAGTTGAGGGGCGAGAAGAAGCGATGCGTGAGGTTGGCAGGTGGGGGCTAGGGAGGAATGAAGTTTCGGGGTAGAACTTGCTGCCCCTACCTGCTGTTACACTGTACGGAGTAGTCGACTAGACTACTTCTTTTTGAAAAAATGATGACTATACACGAATAGAATGTAGAGAGAATATATATGTATTACCGCGTCTACAATGCATGGTACCAGTTTAACTGAGTAGATTAGGGTTATGGCCTCTTTAACCTCCCAATTCTACTACCAGAGTGCTTCCATCATCGTCCATGAGTACGGAGTAGATACAGTTTCTTAGCATGTTCTTGTCAAGTGCAATGCTGTCATGGTTAGCTGCCATTCTAATTCCATGCAAGGTGACTAGTTAGGTCATGTTAGGGCAAGGTTGAACTGCATATTTCATGCATAATACTGCTCTACAATACTCATAGAACTGTAAAATGGTCTTGGTACGGTCCTGTTATTTATTTATTCAATAAAAGATTAATCAATACAAAGGAAAAACATCCATGTTATTCCGACAACCAGATGATACCGGACACAAATCATGACGATTCACCAGATCGACTCTCGAATAACAGTCGCGGTTGCGGAGTCGACGATTGGCTTGGATTCTTGTTACTGCCCTGCGACAGTTGGGTGAGATCACCGATGAGTCTATAAACAAGGAAACTGTCAGTGCGTTGCGCTACGGCCAGGACCGGAAGGCAGGTAAGTGGTGGATACAGACCGTGTGTGTTCATCATGCCAGTCATCGTTGGCGGCTCGAATGTGCTTAAGCTGTTCCTGCATGCTGGCCATCTATACGAAATAAGAAAAAAAAAAGAAAGAATCGAATTAGTTAACCGGCTCAAACAAAAAAAGAGGGAACGGACAATGTCAAAAAAAAGGATGGTAAATAGAAAGTCCGGATGTGTAGGGTTGTCCCACCGTTCCCTCAATCCATGATGCGAGGTCCTCACCTTCCGTTGCGGCTGGACCAGCAGCGTCCTCCTTGCCATCCGGTGTCTCCTCGGGCGCCCAGCGACTACCCTCCAGGCCTATATTGCCCTTGTCACCGCCACTGTTCTTCAGCGCGGCCACTTCGGCCTCCAATTCGCGGACACGCTTGCGGCTGTGGGAGATGGCCGAGTCAACCTCGCCCAGCTGGTTCAACAGCGACATGTTCTTGTCGATCTGGTTGTTCAGGTCCTTCTCGCCCTGCGCCAGTTTCTCTTCCACTGCCCAGGTCTGCTTCTTGGACTGCTCAATCTCGCCACTGGCTGCTTCGTGCTTGGCCTTGAGCTGCGACAGCTCCTCCTGCGAGGCCGTCAGCTGGCTCAGGACGTTCTCGAGCTCCGCCTTGGAACTGTCGGATGCACCCAGAGACTTCTGGAGTTCTTCCACCTGTGCGTTGGCACGCTGGAGCTGCTCCTCCAAATCAGCCTTCTCAGCACCGTGTTTACCCACCAGTTCCTCGCTGGCAGCGTTAGACTTCTCTTCGGCGGCGACGCGGGCGGCCTCTGTCTCAGCCAGCTTCTGCTCGAGTTCCGCAATCGTTGACTTGAGACCATCGAGGGCCGAGGCGTCCTGAGCGGCCGACTGAGCTTCCGCCAATTGTCTGTTGACATCCACCAGCACGGCATCGTGAGACTTCTGGAGCTCACCGAGCTTGGTCTGGTGCGAGCCCTCGAGCTCTTCCCGGAGCTGGGACAGTTTCTCCTCTTGTATGGCAAGAAGCGTCTCGATCGCCTTGTTGTGTTCCGCGTCAGCTTCGGCAGATCGGGACGATTGGGAAGCCTCGAGCTCGGCCTGCAACTGGTTCTTGGTGTCATCAAACGCTTGCTGGAGTTCCGCAATCTCCTTCTCTCGGAGCTCGGTCTGCGAGGCCACCTCTCCGGCGAGGCGCTCCTCGGTGGACCTCAACTCCGCCTCGAGCGACTGGACCGTGGGCCCGTGGGTGGATTCCAGATCCTGGTGTTTCGACATCAGGTCGTTGTACTTGGTCTGCAGATCGCTGAGGGCCCCCTCATGGGTCGCCGAAGCTTCCCCGCGGGCCGTCTCCAGCGCCGTCGCGTGCTCGGCCCGCAAGGCCTCCAGGGCCTGCGAATGACTCTCGCGGGCGCCAGTGGCTTCCTGGGTATGGTGCTCGAGTGCCGTTTCCGCCGCCGCGGCCCGCTCCTCCGCTGCCGTGAGACTCTGTTCCTTGGTCTGGATGGCATCTTGCAAAGACTTCACCTGCCCGTCGCCAGACGACAGCTGGGACTCCAAGGCAGCGAGCTTCTCTTTGAGAGACTCGACTTCCTGGGCCGAGCTGCTGCCACTCTCTTGTGTGGATCGGTTGGCTTCACCAAGGGACTGTTCCGCCGCCGCGAGCTTCTGCTGCAGCGACTGCAACTCCGCCTCGTGCGCGGTCTTGAGCTCGCTGACAGCCTCCTCCCGTCCCTTCAGGGCCGCCGCGTTGGAGGCTTCCAGCGCCGTGCGCAGGTCCTGGAGCTCAGCGGCGCTGTCGGGCGACTCGACGGCTTCCTTGGCCAGAGTCAGCTCCTCCGCATGGGACGCAGCGGTCGAGGCCAGCGCCTCCTCGTGTTCGGACTTGAGCGTGGCGATGGCTGCGGCGTGATCGGACGCGACCTCCTTGAGCTTCTCGCTCAACTCGGAGGCCGCCGTGGCGCGGGATTCCTCGAGCTCACGCTGAACCTTTTCCAGGGCCTGCTTGAGCTCCGCGGCTTCCTGTTCGTGGTCGGCGATGGCCACCTCTTTTCCGTTGATCCCATCATCATCCTTGGAGGCAGCAGATGCGGCTTCGCGCAACTGGGCTTCCAGCGCGGCGATCTTTTCTTCCAGACCCGAGACGTTTTGCTTGGCGGTCTCTTCCGCGGCGCGCGCCTCTTGCTCCTTGGTGGTGTTCAGTTTCTCCATCTCCGTGTTGAGGTTCTCGATCACCTGGTCACGGCCCTTGAGCTCCCGCTCCAGACCCTCCAGGGCTAGGGCCTTCTCTTCCTGAGACCCCTTGGCCGCTGCTTCTGCCTCCGAGGAAGCCTTTTGCGCTTCGAGTTCCTGCTTGAGAGCATCGACCTGGGTGGCATACTGGGCGGCGGCCGCCTTTTGATCGGCCAGCGCCTTCTCCAGCGCCTCCGACTGGGCCTGGTGGGACTGCTTCAGCTCCTCCAAAGCGCCCGCGGCCTTGTCGTCTCCTTCGGCGGCCGCCGATTGCGCGGCATCGTCCAAGTCCTGGACTGATCTTTCTTCCAACTCTTTCCGTTTGGTCTCGGCCTCCTCCAGCTGGATCTGCAGGGCTTTGAGCGCCTGCTCGTGGCTTGCCGTCAATCTCTCGACCTCTGTGGCATGCTCGGTCTTGAGGATGTCGACGGCGGAGGCATCCGTATCGGCATCCTTGCTGGACTGGTCACCCCCTTCTTCGGAGACGGAGAGCTTGCCCAACTTGTCGTTGACAGAGTCCAATTCCGCCTTCAGGCTCGCCACGGTTCCTTCGCTTTCAGCGAGCTGGTTCTGCAGGGCCTGCAACTTCTCCGAGTCCTCTTCCGCCGACTTGGTCGCAGGGGACGAGCGACGGTGCTCAACCTCTTTCGCGCGTCCGTCGCCGCACCTGGCTTTGTAGTGGTGGTGGTGGTGGTGGTGGAAGAAGTGGGTCGCGTGGTCGGTCGGGTTGCGTTGGTCGTTGTTGTCGACGTGCGAGACGCAGGAGTGGGGGCTGGTTTCGAAGCCGGTCGAGCGGTGGAAGAAGCAGTCGAGACGGTGCTCGGACGCGAAGCCGAGGGCCGGGCAGAAGCGCCGGCGACGCTGGATCTGCGATCCAAGGTGGACGGCGTGGTGGTGGAGGAAGGCTTGGTGGGAGCGCGGGCAGAGGGGGTTCCGGCGAGCGACATGCGCTTGGCGGTTCCCGAGATGCCCCGTTTCTCATCGCTGGAGCTTGCGACAGAACGCGACTTTTCATCGGCGGAACTGCCACTGACGGAGGCGCGCGAACGGTGGGAGGCGGTGCTCGGGGGTTTGCGAACGGGGTTGGCGGTGGTGGTGGTGGAGGTGGCGGTG
>PQMF01000172.1:0-49094 GCA_003004485.1 Aspergillaceae sp. MA 6039 | reverse complement strand
TTTTTTTTTTTTTTTTTTTTTCCCTTCCCATCTGTACGCAGTACTCCGTACCGTAGGTTTTTTATATTTTATTTGTTTTTTATTATTCTTTTTAAACTTTCCTTTTTAATATTCCACTTTTTTTTTTCTTTTCTTTTTTCTTCCTCGATCTCCAACTGCCATTTTGCCATACCCACTTGCTGTTCTCCTCGTTCCCGTCATTCCTCTGGGCTGTTTAGGAGCCTCTTATCTTCTTCGCTCCCTCTGTCTGTCTTCTGTCTTCCTTCTATCTCTTTCTCACTCTCACTCTCCTTCTCCCTCTCTCCATCTTCATCTGTCCTACTTCAGAGTACTACGGACTACTACTCTAATCTGGCCTGATCATCCCCCCTTTCCACGCGACGCAATTCATCCCTTGCGTTTATTACACTGCTTGCTGTCTGCACTGCCACGCCTTACTTGTCTTTCTTTCCTTCACTTCTCTTTACTCTATCTGTTTTTACGGAGTACTCTATCTGTCTTCTTTATCCATCTCGATCCGACCCCGGCGATTTGTCCGGGTGCTCTCCAAAACCACCACTGCCGCTACGATCTGATCTGTCTGGCTACGTGCCGTACTTTTTTTTGCCTATCCTCTTTTTTGGTCTTTTCTTTCTTTTCTTTTATTATTATTCCCATCCGCTGCACAAACTTTTTCTTTTCTTCCCTCTTACCATTAATCTTTCCCATCCCTGATCACCTCAACGTCTTCCCATTCGCATCTCGCCTGGTCCGACCTCCACACGTCGCCACTGGCGCTCATTATTAAGCCCGTTATTATTGACACTGTTAATCTGCTTCTTCTCGGGCTTCTTCGACAAACCGCCTTCACTCCCGAACCTTATCCTTTCTCTTCTGCTTGTTTCCTTCACTCGGCTTTGAGTAAAGAGGGGAAAAGAAAAACAAAAAAAGCATTATCCTAAATAGTGGTCCCCGTCGCTCAAAACGCACAGACAGCGGTTATAGCGTTCTAATTGGGATCTTCTGTCGTAATGGGCTCTTTGGAGGCTGGCCCGAGGCATAGGTTGGTTCTGTTCCTTTTCTCCTCGACCCACTGCCTGCGATTCTATATAATACTCCAACGTCACGCGTGGAAAGTCTTGATTAGCTAACCGTTGTTGGGTTCGCGATCCAGGGATCATCTGCCAGCTATTGGTTTCCTCGGTAAAGACGCTAAGCATTTCGTCTCTTCTCCTACACCTCTTGTCTCTCCACCCATTATGTATTCCTCCCAGTCCGGATCATATTCTTATGGCACCCCGACCGCCAGTACCACCGGTTCGTTACAGTCTGGGTATATCTCTCCGCCGGAATCGCGGCGTGCCCTCGACGAGGAGAACGAGAAGCAGCAGGTCCCCCCCCAGCGACAGTCGCTTCCATCCATTCACGAGGCTTTGGGGAATGACAACCCACTCCCTTATCACTCTGCGCCCACCTCTGCTCCACCTCCGCAAGTCCATCCTCATCATCATGCTCCTCCCCATCCCCCGCCGCATACATCGTCTCCGGGGTTTGTGAGTCGTTCGGCCAGAGAAGGACCACCAGGGCCACCAAATCCTTTCAATCCCACCTTTACCCATCACCACCAATTGCAAGCGGAGGCATCGCGATCCAGTTTGACGTCCCTGAATACCCAGGATTCGAGGAATACCTCACTCCACTCGCTCAACTCTGCCAAATCGCCCACACAAAGTGCTAAGACCGGCGTCACGTCGATATCTGGGCCCCAGGTTTCACCATATGAGTACAATGCGCCCGCTTCCTCGGGAAGTGTTGCTTCCCCCACCGGGTACGCCCCGCCGTTTTCACAGTCCTTTGCCTTCTCGTCACAGCCGCCACCAAATGCGCCTTCATACCCTTCCGCTCCGTACGACGCTCGTCCTTATCCCGGGACACCATGGAAGCCAACACCAGAACAGCTGCGAATGGAGGAGATGAAAAACGGCTATGCAGGTCGCCCGCCACTTCAGGGGCACAGCGACTCTGTGAAACGGCATTTGGAGATTTACGATGTAGAGGCTTCACTTAACGAGGTAGGTTTCCTTTTTTCCCTCCCTCTTTGGGCCGCTGTTTTGCTAACTGGCACAGATCACTGAAATGAGCACCCGCACGTTGGAATTTTCGAGACACTACGCCACCCGCGCCCATCAGACCCAACGATCGGGTCCGGTACTGGGATCGCTCCCTTCGTTACATGAGGTGGAGGATATGATCAATGTGCAACGCCAGAACCAAGAAGCGCTCATGCGCATTCGGACAGCCGTGCTCAACCAAGAACACGCCATGGCCGAGCAGATGGCTCAGCGAAAAGCCTTCAAATCGAACGGGGTACATGAAGACGAAGCGATGGCAATGTACCAGGAGGAATATAAGGGCAGTGGCGGATTTGCCGGGGCTGACTCAAAAAAGCGACGAGGGGTATGCATTTTCCTTCTTTTCCCATGCATGTAAAATCAGTGCTAACCTGACCCAGAAGGCTGCTCCTCCCGGTCGTTGCCATAGCTGCAACCGAGCGGAGACCCCCGAATGGCGCCGGGGACCCGACGGTGCCCGGACACTGTGCAACGCATGCGGGCTTCACTACGCCAAACTGACCCGTAAGGTGGGAGCCAACAAGGCATCCGGGCTGGGATCGAATTTGAAGCCCAAAACCCCACTAGGGTCTGCCTCGCCAAGTAGTCATTGATCTTGATTTCTTTTCCTTGTTTCTTTTTTAAACCGGTTTATCGATTGATTTATGTGGCGTTGAAAAAGGCTGGTGGGATTAGAAGTCCAGGCGTTCGTTATGGTTTCGATACCACAACCTATATTTCTTTCTATTAACTATTACTACCGCTTATGGACATGACGGCACATTGCTTTTTTGCTTCATTTTGGGATAACCAGGTGTGACTACGAGTGTACCCGCATATGGCTATTTTCTGTTCTGCCCTAATACCCTCGTGCGTTGGGAGAAGCATCAATAGATTCTTTGCTTGTATGAAATACTACTGCTCTACAACTCCTTCCTATTCAGTATCGTGCATTCTCCCAGATAACCTTTTGCATGTGTTTCAGATAGTATTTGACTCACACTCTGATCTCCAAATTCCGCATACCGCATGCAGTGCGCTGCCACCCTGCATACTGCACGGGAGTACTGTACAGCGTAGTTGCTACGTATGTATGCTGCATGGTGTAGGGTAGTGGCGCGATAAACGCCGGATCGATCTGACGACGACGATCGGCGCGCTTGATTGGATTTACTCTGTACTACTCCGTACATAGTATGGGGTACTGAGATTTATACGAGTCCATGCAAACGCCTCACCCAAACCAACAATCGTACGTAGATCTGTATGGATTTAGGATTCTCGTATTCCTTTCCTTACAGACTGAATCAATCTACGATCTCATCTACGATCCCATCTTTCATCTTGGGTTGCCGGGCGTTTGGGCTGAGTCTTGGCGTGCAGGGTACTCCGATCTTCGCTCCTGAATTTGATTTCTGAGTTTTGTGGGCAGGAGGACATCGTGTGACTCTCTGTATGGAGTACGGAGCATGGGTAGTACGATGAGAGTGCAGGTTGTGTGGATTTGTATGTACTCTGTAACCCCGTAGGCACTGGATCAGGGCCATCCATGCCTGAATAGTCCCAGACGATGACCGCAAGAACCATGGATCTGGTGAATTCGTCAAACGAGGTATCCTATTATCCAATCACAAATCCAGATCGCCGGATCTCGGCAGTCAGCCTTCTGTACGCCGTACTTACTCCGCAGTACCCATATTTCCCCGAGTCTATCCCGAGTCAGCCATGGCTCCCTGACTGGCTGAAAGTTCACTGCAGGACCGAGCCGTACTGTACGGTACTATGTACGTACTCCACTGAGTAATACTCTGTATGGCGGACAGCGGACTCTGATGGTTGGAGGTTGGAGAAGGCCGTGTGGCACCAACTACTAGATCCCGGCTCGTCGGGTTCTTGGCAGACCGGCTGAGTTTGTGCAAACGACATGCATGCATGTCGAAGCGATGCTAGTGTTCATGACAAATAATAGAGTTGGCAGGCTAAAGTAGTTTGTCGACTGCATATAACATACAGAGTATACGGCGCTACGCCATACGCGAAACTCTATTGCCCAAAGGAACAAGCCATCGGGAATATTAGTTAGTTAGCTTACTTAGTTAACTAGTTACTATTGGAATATTACTCATCTTGGATCTCCAAACTAACTAGTTAACTAGTTATCCGGCGCTGTGGTCAGAACCATACCCAGGGATTGATCGTCTATGGATCCAGATAGACTCGATATTTGGGTTCTGAATTGTAACAGCTGATTATGCCATTTTCGTATGGATTTCCAATAAGTCTACGCCACCGAGTAACTCTGGGTAACGGCGAAAAGGCCTCAAAACTTCGTAGCCTTCGGTGTTCATTTTGCATAGGATTTCCATCGCAGCGTCATCACTTTGAAGCAGCCTCCAGCCAATTTCCAAAACAGGCTAAGCATAGCTACTTAGTGTTTACATCCAATGTTTCCTATACTCTTGTATCAGAGAGTGCTTGTATTATGGGGTTTCTCCCAGGAAAAAAGTTATACAGACTCCCAAGTACTGAGTCCAACTGTACGTTCCATCTTCTTCCTCGAACAGAACTTCTAAACTTCGTCCCCTCTTTTCAATTGCCAACCTTGATCAACCAGAATGACTGTGACCAGAGCTAGGAACCACGCCAAGCATGGTACCAAGCACCAGAGAGCTGCCAGTGTAATACTTCGTATACCACCGTCTGCCTCTATAACAGCCTGTACATGGTGTCCGACTGTCTGAGTAGATTCTATCCTCTACACTATGCTATGGCTCCTTTGAGGTTAACCAATCTAAAGACTCGGTGGCGTCGAGGTTCCGCGAGCACTACTATACCAAATAAAGGTAGAGAGTAGGCGGTGAGAGGGTGAGAAGTTGGGGCAGTGAATGGTCCAAACCTTTTGCACCGCACTGTACTCGAGTAGGCATTTTGAGGTGGAAGTTACGTAGTAAAATTTCACTGTATCCAGAAATACATTGTTCCAGCAACACCATTTCTACGGAGTACACTCCCACTTCCTCCTTCCTGGTACAACTCCCCTACATCTAATCTATTTTTTTTCTTCTTTTATCAGATGGTAGTTAGTAGAAATATCAGGTATACACTCAAGGTGACTGGTTATCTTCATATAAACAATCTTGGCAAAGATTTCCCGGAGAGGCATTGCAATTAAGTGATAAGAACAATAACACTGTGTGTTCAGGACTCACAGTTTGAAATCAGCAGCCGCCATGTCGGAGAATCAGTCAGATCTGTTGGATAATGGGCGAAATGTTCAGTTTTTCAACAGTTTAACAGGTGGCTTGCTGCGTGGGCTGGTTCAAAATAGCTCAGATACCCAAGCCAACTTCATCGACATGCTCAACATTGTCTTGGTTGTTGTGAGCCCACTTATTGTCAAGACTAGCTCCCTGCAAACTATCTCACGGACCAGTCATCCACTGGAGCCTGGAGATTACAATATCTATGTTTCTAGTGGCGGTAGGTCTGTCTAATGTCCAACGCAATGGGAAGAAAAAGCTCTTCGTCGAAATTAGTGGTGAACTGCTTGTGCTCCGACTCCTTCCCACAGTCGTAGTAGTAGCGAGAGAAGTTTTGAGAATGGTGTGCGGGCCAGGGATGGAAAGTATGTCTTCAGTGGAGTTGTTAATCATCGCGCTTATTTGGACCAATGGGTGGGCTTTAAGGCCGCTCACATATTCCCCCTTGATAATTTGCTAACTTATCTTAAGGATAACTATAAGACCATTCATCTGAACATGGCTCAGACATACTCAAGGAGATACGTGAGGGGCCATTTCCAGTTGAGAAGTTGGAAATGGAGCTTTTGCTCAGACTACAGGGATGAGACAGTGTTGTGATACAGGAGCCACGAGTACTGACGAAAGGCAATGAGAGGGAAAAGACATGTTTTTTTTTTCTTTTCTTTTCTTTTTAACTGTGTTTCTACATAGAATACTATAAATATACCCCAAACCCCAACTGTTGCTGGCGTTCTTAGCCCGCATGCTGAATCATTCTCACTACAAAGAGAAAAAGAGAGAGACGATAATTGACGTGTATGATTAAGGCTAAACGGCGTTGGTAGCGGCCATTTTCAGGGCTAATTCCCCAGTTACTCATATCTATATTTTCAGAGTATATAGATCAGGCCGGAAGTAGCCCACCGATAGAGACAATCAACTTCCCTCCGACTCTACATCTGGTAACATGTCAAGTTAAGGGTGTCTACTAGTGACGCACCTACGGAGCAGTCCTGTGCGGGACCAGAGAGCCCATAGTCAGGGCTGAGCAGGGGATTGTTGACACCCACTGGCTCGGCTCCCGTGCATGGCCTGTCCCTGCTATGAGGCAATGCTACTGCTTTTCTCAGTCCAAAGCAGATCAGAAGTCAAAGCTAGGCAGAGGATCAATAGGAAAAACGCCTCACCAGAATCATCCAGGCAGCGGAAAGAAAACAACAGGTATTTGATTGTAAGTTGGAAGCAGCGATGGTGGGCGACTTTATGGAGCATGCACAGCTGGCAAGCAAACGCTAAGTCTAAATAGGAACGCTATACCGTTTCCAGTAATTCGCCATCACCCAAGACTACTCTGTACTCTGTACGGAGTAGACTCTATAACGGAGAACCTCTCGAGATCGCCAGATCTTACCCCATACATGCTAATACTAGTAGGCTAATGATGCTAATGGGTGCTACGAGTTAGCGCCGAATCTTCTACAGCCTGTCTGACAAATTATCCTGCAGCCGCACACCGTCCCGGTAGCCGCAGTGCTGGCTGGCGGGCTGGCGTTCTTGTGATCGTCGATGAGACACGTAGTCTATCTAGTTCTCTGGTAACCCACTTGATATAGTAAACACGTATGGAACACGAGGGGC
Source organism: Aspergillaceae sp. MA 6039 (assembly GCA_003004485.1). Taxonomy (NCBI): domain Eukaryota; kingdom Fungi; phylum Ascomycota; class Eurotiomycetes; order Eurotiales; family Aspergillaceae; species Aspergillaceae sp. MA 6039. The sequence goes on along the minus strand of PQMF01000172.1, from coordinate 42,124 downwards.
CTTTCTTTTCATGTGCAACTGCATACTCCGTACACGGATGACTCCGTAGCATCTAGAATAATACCATACTTGTTACACATACTGTGCAGTAAGTTACAACATCCAGATGAGCTCCGTCCCACCCGCGGCATGCGACACTCCTCGGTAATTGGCGGGAGGTAGCTGCCGCTCTCAATATCAGACCTGATTGGCTTGGATGCTAAGGTTTGACCGCTGTCTGTCTCAGTCACAGAATAGAAGCGGTTCAAAAAAGTGGAAAAGAATGGAATGGAATGGACATGTCCGACAAACTCTGTACGGTGAGCAACTAGTGGGTGATGGTCAGGGACACAAACCCAACCCTTGACTCGGAGCGAGATTCGCTTAACTTAAACCAATATTATTGACCCATGGGCCGATTTAGTCCGCAGTCTAAGATCTCACGGAGTATCTGTTCTTCTCACCACCCTCCCTGCTGATAAATGCGTACGTGCGTACGCCGTACTTCGGAATATGACGCACTAGTTTGAGACCTCCAATCTTCAATCTTTAACCTTCAATAACTTTGAGAGATATTACTCTGTCGCTAGTCCGATTTACAATACGGGTCCTACTCAGTTGGGAATATAGTCCGGTCTCTGTGACCTCTTAGTTCATGGGATGATTCCATGGTACTATGGCCAATGAGTTACATGCGTAAATTGTACTCTGTTATAAATGCATTCTGTCAAGAGGATTATTCTTTTATCCGGCATGCGCGATGTGTATCACGTGTCTGTTCGTTAGCCCTATTGATTAAATAAAAAGCTCAGGAATCTGAATAGTACTCTGTATACAGGATCCCAATCACCTGACACCATGTCCAGTTCTAGCTAAAAGACGTATCGTATGCATACTACCAGAGGGTTCCCACCAGCAAGCAAAGTATGACAGTGACCAGCATGTGATCAGGTGATACAAGGTAACTGGTATCTTTGCTATGCCAGGCCCTTGACTGATTAATCCCATCCACTAATCTGAGGATCTCAATAACCATGTATTGGAGTCCATTAAGCCAGTCCCCTCCAGCAGCAGCCCTACCAACCACCATCAGTACCAGTGGTAGTAGAGGTAGTAACGCCATCACCACCACCACCACCACCTTACCAACCGACGAAATCCCCTCCATCCTCGCCGTAACAACCGGCTTCCTGTCCGCCCTAAGCAACAAATCCCTCCCGGACCTCGACAGATACTGCGTCCGCGCTGGCGGGATGACGCTCTGGCCGCCCGCGCCGTCCGAGCCGCGGTTCTGCACGATTGGCGCGTTCGTCGAGCAGATCGCCAAGCTGCAGGATGATATTGACGAACGAATTTGGGATCCTGACGTGAGGGTGTCGGAGACGGGGGTTTTGGCGTCGGTTTGGGCGCCGTTTCGCGCAAGGGTGGATGGGGTGGTGCATCATGTTGGCGTTGAGGTGTTTGTTTTGCATAAGATCGAGGGCGAGTGGAAGATCACGGGGTTGGCGGACTCGTGTCGCTGGCCTACTACGGAAGAGAAGGTGTCGTTGCTTTAGTTCTGCTCTGCATCTTCTGAAGCGAATAGGATTGATCCTACTCACTGAAGGTATGCTATCTTTTTTTTTAATCAAAACTATCAAATCTATATATAAAAAAAAATGGATCTATTTTCTCCCACGAAGTAACTCCCACCCAACCGTTCCATTCTTCCCCTCTTTAACCGCCATTTCATCAATAGCCCTAACCAGATCGTAACAGATCTCCTCGGAAACGACACTATCCTGCTTGTATCCCGGATGCTTCGCGACGAATTCCCGGATCCAGTGCGCCCCCGTCCACAGTGTCCCGTCCGCCCGCTTCCGAATCAAGTCGAGATAGCTAGCCAGCGAGCACCGCGTCTCGACGTCCACGTTCACGCTGTCCAGATACGACTCGACCAAGGGAATTAGCCCGGGGAAAGACCAGCCGTCTGCTGAGCCGTTGATGATCTCCGAGATCGTCATGAGGTCGTACTCCGACTCCACGGGGCCCAATGGCGGGGATGGCGGTGGCGTGTTCACTGCCGACGAATCGGCCGACGACATGTTGCTGCCATTACGCGACTGGTGGTGGTGGTGGTCGTGGACGCGACTGGGGAATAGGTCCCGGCGGAAGTAGAACCTCTTGTTCAGTACGGCATCGCGCGCATGTGCCGTTTCCATGTTCTCCGTCGTTCGTTGGATGGGGATGTAAAAGTTCAGATCGAAACTGAGGATGGCCCGCGTGACGAGTACGATGAAAATACTGAACGCGGCGTTTTCAAAATCCGTCATCTGCACCTCCATTGAGCGGAACTCGACTCGCCAGCCGATATCCCCTTTGTCCGGCGGCGGCGGCTTAAAGCGCATGTGTTGCCAGTTGGTCGACTGCAGGTTCTCGAAGTGGTCTGCTTTGCTGAGATCTAGGTTTTCGAGGTCCTCGGCAAAAATAACCAAGGGATCACGGATGAAAAGGTGTGCGAAATGCGTAGCCAGAAGATCGTCCATCCCCCCTTCGATTAACCGCTTCTTGATGTCCTCGTCGACCACCAAATCCGGGTCCAGGTATTCCTTCCGTAATCTGGGGTCTTGGGAGATATACGTCGAGTTCGAAGCATATCGGGATTTGGGGATCCTCCATCTATCGTTTTTCAGGGGCTGTCTACATGTCAATTTCCATAATAAACCTCTCAAAATCATGAGCCCAACCTACCAATTCACCGAGTTCTTCCCGAGTTCTATCGTCAACAGCTCTGCTGATCTGATTCCACCGACAGTCTGTATCTACAAGGAATCCCTTATAGATCGGTGTTGCGGCAGTGAGTGCCATAAGGATAGGGCCCAATGGACTCAGTTGGTCATATAGCCTCCTCCCTTCGGTTATGTTCTTAGCCTGGAATGTGATCTGAAGACAACAGCTACCCATCCCGAAAGCCATGGCGTCCATATAAACGTGGTCGTCCTTAGCCGCTCCATTCCTAACATCATCGTCTTCAGGCCAATTGTGAAGGTCGTAGTCCACTGTTGGGTCTTTGAATGGCTGTGGCGTGCGTTTGTCCTTGAACACTGGAACATTTAATTCCACCTTTCGGCCCCTCCTCGATCTTATATTGGCGGCCAAGGTCGGGAACCGAATATGGGGGTTGGCAATCTCATCGGGAACAAACTGCGAGCGTAGTGCCGGTCCGGACGGAGGGTAGTACGGCTGGATGTAATCATCTTTTGTGCCCAGTCGGGGGAATGTTGTCATCGTGATTGGGTATTCGTTCGGCGCCATATGGGTCTTTGCGACCTCTCGTCTTATCGTTGTCAGACATGGACAGACAGGTTTGTAGCGAGGTCGACCTTACCTCCGCTTCATGTTGGACTCGACCTTCAGCAGATCTTTGAAATCAATCCCCCACGGTCTTGCTGGTGTAGCCTCTAACATAAACCGTCCAAATTCGGGGTGAAAGTGAGGTGGCTGCCCTCCTTCGTCACTGTGGACTGACTGTAAGTACTCTGCTGTCCTCCGTCATGATACTCCCCCGGGGTCTACCCACTCTTGATTCTTTTCGCCACTATCTACATTCCACAAAGCCTCGTCTCGAGCGAGCGATTTGAGAATCTCGGCCTGCGCCAGGGATAACCGGGCTTTCTTCTCCTGTTCGTCCAGAGTTACAACGAGGTATTCGACCTAAGGGAGGTATATGAATTAGCAAGAGTTCATTCCTAGGATCACGAATAGGAAACTTACCTCGTCACCCCAGAGGAGAGCATCCCTCTCTTTGCCTTTAGCTCTGCCCCAGATAGCAAGCAATTGCTACCATGCGTCAGTCCAGTCCACGAAACCCTGGTTTTGCGCCTCTCATACCTCAATACCCCAATTGCGAACCTGGTGTGCTTTCTGTTTCGCGTCCGGCCATTCCAGAGCCGTCCCAAGTGCTCTGAGCAAACATTAGGTATCACTGTAGCTCGCCGATTGGGTGGAACAACGCACAATAAACCCATTTTATACCCTAACGAGTCTCAATATGTGTGTCCGATTTTGCCCAGGCTCCGCGAAAGTTCCGGAGAAAAGATTGCAATTTGGACAGTCAGAACTCGGGAACCCCACGCTGGAGATGAGGGGAAAAATAGGTCAGTCGCGCACAATGCAGATATGCGTGGGATGCGAAAAAGGGCCCCCGATAATGATCAAGCGCGACGTAGCAGGGATTCAGTGGCTGGAGAGGCCTGGGACATTCACTGTAGCGTCTGTCGCAGTGGTGTAATCACCGTGGTGTAATCGCGGAAATTACGTCGGGTATAATTTCGCCTCCAAGGCCGACAGTCTGACCTCCGGTTATCCAAGTTATAACGAGTATTGCTGGAAGGGTACCCCGTATTTATTCGTGTGGGCTTGATTTTCTCTCGTCTCTTTCCCCTTCTTTTTCTTTTTCTGCTCCCTTCTCCTCAGAGCTGATAAATCACAGCGGGGCAAGCATGCATTCCTAGTCATGCCCGCAAAGTAACTACTCCGTACAAGTCTCTAGTTGGTTTAAACAAACCCTGGATTTCTAAGCAGAAGGGTGAAGTCATGTGATTGTTTAGAGAGAAAGAGGGCGATAGGATAGATCGTTCTGTCATTCTCCTTGGTCCTGCTGGGTGATTACCTCTGAGCAGACGCTCTACTTACACTATTGCCTGGGACAACTCTGCAAGGCCAAGCTGACAAACCACTTAGTTAGGACAGCACCCGGAGCGCTCCCTGGATAACACAGGCAATAGTTGAGGTTTGCATTGGCTCGTTGCAATGGCTCATACCTCAATATGGATGCAGGAACAGCACCTGCCATGTAACCCAGTCGATATCCCACGGGCCATTTTAGTCTTGCGCAAACGACACAGGCAAAAAAAAAAACTCTACGGGCCATGCTCATAAGGAACCGACTGGACTTTAACGGATCCAGCGTCCAGCGGGATGATGGTATCGGCAATTATCGTCTCAAGGGATGCCCAACGCCAGATTCTGTGCGTGCGTAGACAAGCGGTGTCATAATTGCTATGTACATAATCCACTGCTGTCGCTTCGTCTCGTCTCGAAGAAATGCAACCGACAACTGTGTCTGCAGCCAAATCAATTGCTCCGGGCACCATCCTTGGCCGCCCGGAGCTCGTCCATCTTCGCAACGCGCTTTTTGAATTCCTCATACTGGCACTTTTCGTAGCTATGTCTCTCGTCCTATGCGGTTCCAGAAAACAATCCGGTATCAGTCAATTTGCTCTCCACAGCGCGATATCAAAGTAGCGAACAGGACAGGCATCCGACATACCGCGCACTTCCACGGAAGGTAGTATTCCGCCTGTCGGCATCGGTTCAACGGAATCAAAAGGTTGGCACACGAATCGCGGTATTGCAAAGGAAGACGGGCATCGGACATCTCTTGTCGCGAGGCAACTGTACAATTTGGCCGGGTTAGCGAGCTGCCACGTCTGACGATATTTCCATTTCAACATCTCCAGTTCCTCCGACCAAAATGTTTCATTGACGCGAGGATGAAGCCCATACCGGTGTTATCCGTAAGCCCAACGGTGCTCTTAATCGTCTCAGCAACAGTCATCTTGGGCGGGATCGCTATTCGAGCTTCGCGGGGATAGAGAGTACTATTATTCTTCGAACGGGGCAGACCGGCGAGTTTGAGCTATTCCGGTGATGTTCTCTCCTGCTCCGGATTACGAATCAGGTGATCCCACGTGATTTGGAATTCTGCATGTGGACTAGTTCCGCCAAGACCACTTTACGCGGGTCGTCCTTTCGAGGCGCGTCTCACTCCCTCCGCCCTGCATCCCATCGCGTTATCGAGATGTCACTGAACGCACGACGAGCCACCAGTGGCTGATTTACCGAATTCTTCTTAATCATCCTGTATGTGGTGTCTTGAAAAGTCAATCGCCTGTGTGTTGGGTTGCTGATGGCCAAGGAGGCTGAGTTTGTGTTTCGAAATCGTTGGACGGCCGCGTCGGCTATATTGATTGCTGCTCGTTCCGGAACATAGTGAAGAAAGCCGCCTTACAGACAGTCATTATGGCGGAAGTGGACTTTTCCAAGATATACTCTGCGACATATAGTAATGTGCGTGTTTTATTTTATTTTATTTTTGCTCTATCTTCTTCAGTCCCCCCTAAGCCTGCAGCGCATGTCTCTAATCTTGTTGAATAGGTCCCGGTATACGAATTCAAGGTCGATGGTGACAGTATTATGCGACGACGGAGCGATGATTGGATAAACGCAACACATATTCTTAAAGCTGCCGGGTTCGATAAGCCAGCGAGAACACGTATTCTCGAACGCGAGGTACAGAAAGGGGTGCATGAAAAAGTCCAGGGTGGTTATGGAAAATACCAAGGTAAATTCACTTGCGATGCATTTGGATGGAAAGTATTGTGGCATTGTGCTAAGACGGAACGACGCCAGGGACATGGATTCCCCTTCCCGAAGGTCGTTTGCTTGCGGAGCGCAACAATATACTCGACAAATTGAGATCGATCATCGATTTTGTACCGGGAGACCGCAGCCCCCCTCCAGCACCGAAGCACTCGTTAGCATCGAAACCGAGAGCTCCAAAGAGTACAGCCAATACACGAAGGATTGCAAATGAAGATGCACTCAGCGCGGTCAAGCAGCAACGCACGATGGGACCCCCGAGTCTCCCTTATGAGCAATACGAGATGAGCACCACTGGCTTGGACGAAGATGAATCCATCGAGCAGACCACCCTGGAATCCTCCTCGATGATGGCAGACGAAGAAATGATGCCAATGTCTCAGCATGGTGGATATTCGCGGAAACGGAAGCGCGGAATGAATGAAGTTGCTGCAATGTCGATCAGTGAACAAGAGCATATCCTGTACGGGGACCAACTTTTGGATTACTTCATGACTGTTGGTGATGCCCCCGAGGCGACTCGGGTGCCCCCACCGGAACCGCCAGCGAATTTCCAAGTAGACCGTCCCATTGATGACTCGGGCAACACTGCACTTCACTGGGCGTGCGCGATGGGAGACCTGGAGATTGTAAGGGATCTATTACATAGAAGTGCTAATATCAAGGCACTTTCTGTGCACGAAGAGACGCCATTGGTGCGAGCTGTCCTGTTCACGAACAACTACGAGAAGAGGACGTTTCCCGTTCTACTGGATTTACTCCTCGACACGGTTTCCTTCCGAGATTGGTTTGGTGCCACCATCTTTCATCACATAGCGGAAACTACCAGAAGCAAGGGGAAATGGAAAAGTTCACGATACTACTGCGAAATCCTGCTGGAAAAGCTCCGACAGACGTTCTCCCAGGATGAATTGGACCTGCTCCTGTCATGTCAGGACTCGAATGGAGATGTGGCCGCGCTAGTGGCAGCTAGGAATGGCGCTTTTCGTCTGGTGAACATATTGCTTGCGTACTGTCCACGCGCGGCGGATCTGCTGAACGAAAAGGGCGAAACGGCTTCAAGTATCACCCAACGAGCACATCACCCTGAGCGTGATATTCCGCCCGCGCCTTCGTCGATGACTATGGGGAATGACCATATCGACGGGGAGGTAACGGGACCTGTCAACTCTGATCCTCAGACTGTCGCGCCGCCCCAAGAATCGTCGTCCGCAGCTACTTCTGATCTTTTTTCGAAGATCGGAGTGATCATGTCGGAAGCTAGCAAGAAGCTCGCAATAAGTTACGGAAACAACAAGTCCGACCAACAAGATTCGGACGACGTGGCAAATCCAGAGGCCCTCTACGAGCAACTGGAATTAGATCGACAGAAGATCCAGAAACAATTAGCAAGCCTGGCAGCTAAGGAAGCAGAACACGGACCTCTTGATGTACAACTCGGACGGTACGAGCAATTGAAACGCAAGTACGAATCCCTTCTCGAACAAGTGCAGCATGCCCGTCTCTTAGAACGGGCAGCGTCAATGGGACCGCCCGTGCCGGAACAGCTCAAATCGTCGACCCCGGACCACAACGAATTGATGACGGTATACCATCTCTCCCGACAAATCTGCACGGCGCAAAAGGTGCGTCGAACCGCACTGAGAGACCTCGCCCAGCAAACCGCCGACGCCGGCGTCAGCACCAAATTCGACGTCCACCGCAAGCTCGTGGCTCTCGCGACTGGGTTGAAAGAAGAAGAACTGGATCCTATGGCGGCTGAGCTGGCCGAGACGTTGGAATTCAATCGCGTAAATGGGAAAGGCTCGAACGCGCAGTCACCGGAACCGGAGCACCGACGACAGGCTTCACATAATCAGGATCCTGCGTCGCTTGCGTTCCCGGGGGCGCCGGTATCTGTTGATGCTTGATAGATTCTTTATATCCGTGTCTTCTTCGTCTGGAGATTATTGGTTTCTTTGGTTGGCTGATTGTTTCTTATTGATTGCTCTTCTGGTTTGTTTAATAGATCCTGCCTAGCAGATACCCCGTTTCAATATCTATTCCCTATTCATTCTTATTCATTTTATTTTATTTCATTTTTTAGGTATTGTCGCATCCTGGGTTGTACATAGAAGTGTTGATGCAGCATAACTACTTATTACTGCTATCTTACGGGTAGACTTGATATTATGGTGAATAATAAAATCAAGTAATTGACAACCCAGCCCTGGATCCACGGCCAAACCCTAGCATATGCCTGCACCTGCCCACATCATTACCTCCAGTGACACGTTGGCGCCGCTAAAATTGGGAGGGGGAGAAGATGAATCCCGGGGAATATGGTTGGTCAGAGCGGACCGCGATCATAGGGATCGGCTGGCTAGTGCGCAGTATTAAGTATGCAAATATAGAGTATCTGTATGTTTTGCTGTACCATACAGATTAGAACGTGGTGTGCGTAGTATCGTGCATGGTCTTGTCAATTGATACAAGGATCATCACAATTAGTCACACTATCGAGTATTACTGGTTCGTTCCTAGACTGACTAATAAAGAGATATCTGGATTCACACTACAAAGATAATCCATATAACAGCATCTATAGAATTTTTGCATACTGGTATTTTGTAGTAGAACTAGATTAATGATGGATTTTAATTTCGCCTTGCTTTGATGCGCTTATCATGAAGCAATCAATCATCATACATAATCATAATATATGGATAACTATTAAAATCGCCTAAGCCCACCAAACCTTTAAACCAAAATCCATATCGACACATCATCCCCTATTCTTGCGCCCCTAGACTAAGAATTTTGATATTTCCAAAAATGCCTGTCGACGACAACCACCTTTGGCGCGCCCGACTTCATGGGGGCAGCTTCTTGGAGAATCTGCCCCCCATCCATCCCGAGGTATCGATATAGAGGAATGCTACAGTTTCGCAAGATCATGGACCTGAAACACGACAGTCTCTTGAAGAAGCACATTATGCTCAAGTTCAACAGTTCAATCGTCTTCAATGGAACATCTTCAACAGAACAATCTCCGTCTACGACAAGTCGACCAAGCTCAACAAACTGATCATCCTGAAGAAACCCATCACCCTCAAAAGCATCAGCCTCAAGAAGCCAATTATCCTTAAGAAGCCGATCATCTTCGACAAGATACTCTCAGGCAATCCGGCCAAAGCAACAGTCCACTGCAAGCTGATCATGCCAACTTTCAACGCAAGACCCAACCGAATATCTTTTTTCCGAAATTGGCAGCCTCTCCTTGCAGAAAGACTTTCTGTATCTTTCCAAAGAACCCATCCCAATCGTCTATAGCTCGTTTGATAAATCGAATCAGCTTCCTGAGTTCGAAACACGCCCTCACCAAAGCTCGATTTTGCTGTTCTCACCACCTCACTAAAAACGCACATCGCTAGAAGGCCAACAGCATGGCCTTGCTACATACATACACCATGGCCAACGCAGCGCCGGCACGCCACGCTTGATGGAAATCCAATAGATACCCGACGGCTCATTGGATGACGAAATCCATCACGATTGATTGAAGTTCGATATACATTTATTAGACGACGAAATCCTCAAGCATACAGTCCAGGATACACCATTACAAATGCTCTATCCTGAGGGGTTGTGTTGACTTAGACGGCGCTCGAAATACTTTTATGACCACTTAAGGAGGCCGTGGTCACGTTGGTAGTCTAGCGGTATTTCAACAAAAGGGCAATTCAGGGGTTCTCAGGTGCAAGGTCCAGAGAAGACGCCGGTAGAGGGAAAGAGGGAGAATGGATGGGACCCTATTCAGCCACCACCTGATTATCCCCCGTAAGCCCACCGTCACTCTAGAGGTTGTGGTCTCCTAATCTCAAGCAGAATTGGAGAATGACGTTCGAGTTTGGCTTGATCCTAGGAGAGGGGACGCCAGCATGGCATTGACACTCAAGGTTCACAGAAAAACACCGTTACTCACTATCAACAAGTATCAATGGATAGAAAATGAAATTGAAAGAATCCAACGAGTTATCATTTCGAAGGACGAAGAGCAGATTACGATCACGGATGACCCGCTTCTTATCCCGTTTGATCTCTTGTTTCGGCGACAAGCAGCTACGCCAGAGGCAAAGGATCTTAGTATCGATCGAGAAACGCAACGCTGAAAACCATAGCCATGGGTATATGGACAATGCAGGGATTTTGGATTTTTTGCTGTTTTCTCCTGTTTTCCTGTTTTTCTTCCTTTCCGTTGCTGAAAAGCCCCAAGTAAATATGTGCTCCGGGAGCCGATCGCTACCCGAGGTGATCGTGATACCGTCGCCTGTATTACGAATAAAATAATACCAAAATACACTATCGATCCCCCATAAATAGTCTCGAGGCTCTCGCCCAAGCAAGCCAATCAGACACCGGTATTCACCGCCGGGCTGTCTCCGCCCTCTCAGCCCAGCGACTGCGATGAACCATTGGTCAGGGGGGACCTCTAGTGTGTACACTGTATGCAGAGTTGCTTACTTGCAGATGACATCGTAACTATCGGGGATGGTACGAAGTACAGCATAGCCCTCAGCGCGCCGAGGGTGTGCTCTGGACTCTGTAGTCTGGTGTAATTACGGAGTACGCTCGAATCTGGGGAGCCACGAGTGAGAGATCACCCAGTCAGAGTCAGGAAAAGAACCCCTCTCACCAATCGTACAGTTTGTGTAGCCTTCACATCCATCAGGCATCGCTCATGCCTGTGCGGGTGCTGTGATTGGTAGATACCAACAGCTGCTGATAATCCTTCATGAGAGGGTTGGTCCAGTGGCAGCTTGTGTTGATTCATAGGAATGTATCTAGAATGCTCTTTTTCAGTGACTGACGTAGATCTCAGCAGTCCGGCTTGCCTGACAAACAACAACTCTGCGGGTGGGACTGTGGCCAGGCTCACTTCGGCTTCCTTTACCAGTTTTCAGCAGCCCACCGACATTTGCATTACCACTACTTGTAGACCGATGATGATGGTGGTGGTGGTGATGTTTTGGGTTGATTTCCCGCCCCAGACTCGGCCTAAGTAACTGCTTAGCATGATTGGATCTAAGCTGTGGAGAGTATCACACTTGCCACCACGTTCTGGAAATGGACCTTTTTCTTCGCCCACAATGCTATTTTTTGAGACTTCAAGTCTACCTACCTGCGATTCCCTAGAAGCTAGGATTGAAAATTAAGACCGGTGCGAACTATATGAGCAGCTGTCAGTGATATCTCCAGGGACGGGGCAAGGCTGGTTAGAGGTTGAGACAGGGACTCAGTCATGTGACAACCATATCCAGACAACAATGACGACAATGATATAGAATAATATAATTACGGAGTACTCTGTACAGAGTAATACAACCTAACCATGATATACTTCCCCGTACTCAATCTGACCTGACACTGCTCAACCATCAAATAGCGGCGGCAATCGGTACTGCAATACACCACTGTAACCTTAGTCAGCACCCCTGGGCACTTCTGCCACACTGGAACTCCCGCCTGCCGTAGTCCCGTTTTCTCCCCGAACATCCTTTTTCTTCTTTTCTTCTTCTCCTTCCCTTCTCTCTTTTTCCTTTCTCTCCCCAGATCCTATCGTTCTCCGTTTCTTCTTTCTTCATCCTTTCTTCTCTTCTCTTCTCTTCTCTTTTTTTCTTTTGCTCCTGTTTTGGCTTTCGACATTTTAAACTATCCACCTTTTCTTCGTCATTCATCCTCTCGCTCCACACACATACACGCCCTTCCGTCTGGCAGTGTTGGCACCGTCAAGGAACTCAGGCCACAGACAGCCATCATCTCTCCCCTTGCTTCCAATCTCCCCCGTGCCTCTTGTCAGCTACTACATTCGTCCTATCCTTAATCTAATCCCCCGTTGGCTTGTCTCGACGACTCGATCCGTACATACATCCAGTTTTAAACGCCGTTCCTCTCGTCTCCCAATCGCGTGTTGGGCTGAGTTTTTCCTCTTCTCGCCTGGGATTGCAGAGCATTTCCTGCGCGTATTATTGCCATCAATCATTAATCACTAGAGAAAGCTTTTTCTCAAGCTCATTTTTGGTTTCCTGTCGCCTATTCTTCACTTTCTTTACTGGACAGTCGTCGACTGCTCTCAAGTCAATATACACTTTGACCAAAATCCTTTCTTGTTCATTCTTTTTTATCTCAAAAATACAGGTATTGTGCTTTCCCCCCTCCCTCTATTGATCTGCCGCTAACTTCAAAAAAGCCTTTGGGCTATAGCATCTTTTCGTGATCTCTTGCATAATCGAGCGAACCTCAACGACATAGGTTAATCCTCTGTTTCGTCTGTGTCACTACGCTCTTTAATATTATAATTCATCGGAAAGACTCCCGGTGACCCGATACGACCGCTCTTGTTATTTCATCGACATATCACTACTTGTGTTCATCAGCTGCACATATCTCTTTTAACTCTTTTATCGATTTTTCTCCACTACCACGAGTATGGACGCTGGCGGTCTTGCTCAAATGACTTACAATTCTTCTTTCGGTAACGGTGGTTCGCTTGGCGTTCCCCGTTCCGGCTTTGCTTCTCGTGGAAAGGGTTCTCATATCAAACGCCTGAGTGTGCCACCGCCTCACATCTCTACTATTGATGAGTCTCAGCCGTCTGCCCCCCTGCAGACTCCACGAACCAGCCGGTCTCATCTGCTGGCGGGGTTGAGGACTGCTCCCAAGTCTGCGACGATACCCTCTACCGCCAACCATCAATTGCACCTCAGCCCGGACAATGGTCGATATGCGAGTCGTTCCGACCGAGCGCCCGAGCGTGTTCCTCAAACTGCGACGGGAACTGGTTTCCCTCGACACTCATTCGCCATGAACCAGAATCAGAGCCGGAATCAGAACGTGGATGAGAACACTGGTCGTCCTTTGTACACAATGCCGGAGCAGGTGCTCGCACCTCCGGCCCTCGACACCGGCGTCGATTTGCCTGCGGACGACGGTCTCTACGCGGAGCTGATGTCGACCAACTTGTTCTTGGCCGCTCAACAGCAGCGTCTGCAGCAACAATTGGTCAGTGTTACCACCGCTGCTCAGCAGTTTCAGGGCCTCAACCTGGGCATGCCTGTCTCCCCGCAGCCCCAGCTCTCGCCTCTTTCAATGCCTGGTATGGGCTTTTACCAGCAGCAACTTCAGCAGGGCGTGCAGCCGATAGTTCAGCCTGTTTTGGGCCAGCCGGGTCTCTTCTCTGTCTTCAACCCTCTGACTGGTCAGCAAAACTACATCTTTGACAACTCCGCTGAGCAGCATCAACAACAGCCACAACAACAGGATCTTATGTCCTCGCTCTACCAGAAAGAGGAAATTGACCAGCTTCCATCTCTTCAAGTCCCAACCTTCCAAGCTGAAGTCTCCCCTCCTCCGGAGTCCAGGCAGTCACCTGTGAACCTATCGCAGCCGATTTCTCCTCCCAAGTCAAGTCCATCTCCGCCTCAGGATGTTGCTCCCCTACCGCCCCCATCCGCCAATGCGTTCCGCAGAGGACACAAAAAGAGTTCGTCTTTCAACCCTGCTCCCAAGACGCAAATCGATACCGCCAAGGCCAACAACAGTGCTGTGAGTACCGGTATCCCAAGGACGGCCGCGTTGCCTCAGACACCAGGTACTGGAACTTTCGGGCCTGGTCAGGGACGTGCCGGTGAACACCCAACCCGTCAGCCTCGCGGACCGCCTTCACTGGAGGAGCTGGTGGCGAAGCCCACGTCCAAACATGAGGGAAGCAAGAACTTTGCAACAAGACAGCGACGCCGAGCCGTCCACAGTTTGGTGCGCGCTGGAATTGAGCGTCGCGGGGAAACTCGTAGCTTTGGATATCACAGCAGCGGTGGTACCAATACCCCTACGAGTGAGAAGGAGTTCGCTTTTTCTGACGGCGATGATGGTACTGTGCGAAGTGGCAGTCTTTCCAGCAAGCCCAGTTTGGGGAGTCTGCGCGCCGCGGCTAATGGGGCGATTGGTTCTGAGAGAAAGGAGAGATCCTCTCGGGAACGCAAGTCGCAGGACAGTCCCTACAGCAGCACTCCCACCAGCGAGGATGGCGGAAGCTTTTTCGGCGGTGGTGGTGGAAAATTTGCGGATGTCCGTGCGGAACAGGTCTCTTCCCCGACCGAATCACCGTCGGTGGCTGCTGTCGTTGCTGGTCAGAAGACGGCAGCCCAGGGTCAGGAGAGGCGCAAGACTCCAATGCTTGTGCTATCCAGCGCTGAAAAGCGCAAGACCCCAATTGTTTAATGGCCAAGCGTCAATAATGTGACAAAGATAACTTCACGGACATACAATAGTATGAATTTGTTTACTCTATGTTTTTGTTGCCTTTCTTAGCAATTACCGTTGTTGTTATTGACCTTGTCGATTGTTCTTCTTTCTCCTTTTGTCAGATGTATTTGGACGTATGCTCATCTTTCCTGAGCGTCAGTCCACGATGACATGGACGAAGTCCTGGGACGAATTTTGTTTCTGTTCTCTTCTCTTCTCTTTTCTCTTTTTTCTATTCTATCTCATTTTATTCTGTCCTTTTGTTTGCCTCTTTTCATCAACAGACGGATGAACGTGATCGAGGTTGTTACTTGAATTTGATTTTCCCATCGTCATCATCGTCCATGATCGACTGGTCGGGTTGGTTCCGTCTGAAAGGCGAAAGCAGGATTGTTTTGTCTATTTACGTTGTTCTGTGTACATCTGGAATGTGCATAGGGCTCTGTCAGTGTAGTCATTCTACAAACCTCAAATTTATTTTCCATGCATTGACACTAGACGTATCGCAATCCACTGTCTCCCGGGATCATTAATCCTGTCCAACCTGATGGACTTGTACTAGCCTGAGATGCTCTCAGTAATATCCCGACGCGCCTCAAGTAACCACTGCATACCACGCATAGTCCTTGGTTTCCACCCCACCGTATCCTCAGAGACGACAGATTAGACTGAGAAATCATCGTTCTGTTTATCGGGTGCGGCAATTTTGTGATGGCTAATAATAAGACGATTTATTGAATTCAGGCTTGATGTGTCTTCTTTTGTCTCTACGGAATATTACTTATCCTAGCTAGGGATATGGAGTGTGTGGTTATGAATACGGAGTAAATATAGTCATCCTTTGGGATAGATATATAAGTGAATAACTAGTCAACCTTCTCAACACAGCCGCGCAGTTGCCGTACATGCTTGCCTAGGGTTGGAAGAAATGCCAAATACCGCTATGATGAAATGATAGTGCTCTGCTGTACTAAAATGGCCTAACCCTACCTCCGCTACCCTAGGCGGTGACGTCTGGAGAGCGCAGGATCGCGGAATTGCGGATCTTATTCTTCATCCATCTTTGCCCATCAAGTCCTCGTGCTCTTGCCATCGTATCTATCTACCTATGATCATTTCAACTCGCTAATTCGGACCTAGTTATACTTCAACGTTTTCCCCGTTGCCAATTGACACTGCCAAAACTCCCCAAGCAGGCACTTGACCAAGAACATATTTCTTCATGGAAAACGGTGGCCCTATCCTGGTTGGAGACGACGACCTTGGAGTACACTAGGTTTGAAATACTAGCATTGTTTCCTGCCAGCATAATCAAGTCCGGACTCTTGCCATCGGAACTGGCAACTCTGATAGAAGAGCCAATAACTTGGATAGGAAAGCTGTGCAGGCACACATTCTCCTTCGAGTACAGCTTCCTAAGACTCAAAGAATATGAGAGCGCTTTGTGTCCATTTTCAAGTGAGATATTAAAGATAAATACTACGGATTCGAAGAGATCTAACCGTCATTGGACGGGGGAATGAGAGTGCGCATAGGGCTAGTCGTATTTTGGATATGGACATTTGGATCCCTACAGACGTTGATATCTTCAATGCTGTATGGGTTACTAATGGGAAATATCAGCCAGATCATGGCGTGTCAGGAAACAAGAGACATTGCCAATGAGCATGCCAGCGTTACAGCTTTGGAATATCACATTCTCTTGGGGCAGATCCACAGGAGTTTCATGTCTTTCACAGAGAAGCTGGTTTCTGCAAGCTACTGGTCAGACTACCTGATGGCTGGACTTGTGATTATGGTCGTGCTTGTCTAGGATATAAGATGAAATTAACACAACTTAATGCTTCATCTTATGCGTTCTCTAATCTTTACTTCTAATCACGGAGTAGCAGCAGGTACTTAATGGAACAATAGATGATGGAAAGATGTTGCCAGAGGAATGGGCAATATGGAGTACAGTAATGCTTAGATAGTTAAAGATAGACAGACATGACCCCAACACCACATACCTCATCGTTAGAACAAATAGTCCTGATAGGAAACACATACATAGTCGGAACAACCCACATGACATGGCAAACCGAGACAAGATAAGAAAAAAACAGAAATAAGAAAATTAGTAAGACAAGTCCGACCCTGATTCTGCTTTTGGGTTTCGAAGAAAGAAGAGGAAGACGATTGGCCAGAGGAAAGGGAAAAGAAAAGAAAGAAGGAAACAGATTCGACCCGACTAGGGACAGTAGGATGCTAAGATGCCAGTACCAGACAGACAGACAAAGGAGATAACGGCAAATTGGGTAACGGAAGAGTAAAGCAGACGCTCAATCAACATAGACATAAAGAAAAGGCATCGCTGGGGTATATAAGATATGCATATACAAAGCGAGTGAGCAAGCGAGCGAGTTAAAGCAAAAATCCCACAAAGGAAGAGAGAGTATTATAAGGCATGTCAAAAACTGAACAGCGCGCTCCTTTTCTTTCCAAAAGGATAAATCACCAAAGCTGCCAGGAACAATCCCACCGTGAACCCAATGGCAACCTGGACCATGCCATACGCCACATCAAACGTGACACTGTGCGTCTGTGATGCGGTCAGGTTCCTCGTCGCGTCCATGAATCCCTGCGTGCCATTGTGAACAACCGAGTACGGCGACGGGGCTGTGTTTATCTGCTCGGCCGCTACGATCGCCGAGACTAATGAGCCGCTGGCGGACAGGCCGGATGGCACTAGGACCCAGATGGCCGGGAGCATGGCGGCTGCGGCGAGGCCGTGACGGAAACGGCTGTAGAGATTGGCTAGCAGGCCGATGACGAAGGCACCCAGGGCGTTGGCAACCTGGGAGTTTGTAGAGAAGCGTTTTGTGGCAAAGTAATTGACGACGTAGCCCAGGAAGGCTATCACGAGCATCGCGGGGAGTTGACGGAATTTGGCCTGATTAACAAGGGCGAGACACCCACTGAAGACGATGACAAATGGAAAGCGTTGGAGGTATTCGTTAGGGATTGGACTGGGAGCACAGGTGTAATCAGTGGATGCGTCGGGGTCCAGACAGCCATAGATTGCGGTGCCGATGGTAATGCCAAAGCCGAGAAAGAGCGAGTAGATCATGGCGTAGACCATGCGGATCGACCCGGCCACCATGTTGCGCGACTGCAGTTCCAGACTGGCGCACAGCACAATGTACCCGGGCAAGATCAGGGCGATGGAGGATTGGACCAGAGCAGAAAAGCAAAAGAGTGGTTGACCGTTATACTGAATGCTGCCAAACGCGCGGGCCAAAAACGAGATGATAATAGCAGCAGAGACCTCGAAGACGTTCGCGTATAACTCTGACCGGGGCGACAGAACCAGCTGTAGCGTTCCCAGTATGCAGCCGAGTACAAAGGCAATAGGCATGTCGACAGGGCGAGCGTCGAAGGCGAAGGGGCCCACCAGGGCAGCGGCACAGCCATGCATCAAGACTCGAAACAGGACGTGCTGTTGATCGGGTTGATTCAAGACTTCGTCCAACCGCTGGGTGGCCTCCTCGACGCCAATTACATCGTGGAGGACTTCCTTGTAGATGACGTGCACATCGGCCAATTTCCCCAGTTCCATTCCTTGACTTGCTCGGACCACCTTAACCTCCGCAGTATGTGTAGAAGAGTCGTCAAACGAGATAATCATACAGCCCGGAATATATAAGAACTGGCCATCGATCTCCAGCACCCGAGCCGTCATCTTCATATACTCCTCCAGCCGATGTGTCGGGGCACCATACTTCATCAGTGCTCGGCAGAGATGAAGCAGATACCGCTGACGTGAGAGTAGCTCGGCAATATGGACCGTGATGCGGATCTCATCTTCTAACTGTGGCCTTCCCATGCGCTTGCTGCTGGCCGTGCTGTTGCTCCGTGAATGCTTAAGCATCGAGATGGGAGAGGTGAGCGATTCCTTGATCGTTGAACCGGATAGAGAGGTGTTGGACGTGGTGGGAGATTTTTCATGCCATTTTCTCTGTCGCGACTTGAACTTCCAGGATGGGTCTGGTGACAAGCCTCGCGCACTGAGATCATTGATACTGCCAGAGCGGGAATATGGATTTCGACCTCGTCGATACTGGGAACCATTTTCCCGTTGGTCATAGAGCTTGAGAAGGGACGAGAGCACGCCACCGCGGTAATGCGCTGGGCGCTCGATATAACCGTCAGGGTCTCGGTCCTCGAAAGGAGTGGTCGGCCCGGGAGAAGACGCTCTTCGGATTCTGTTCATGACATTGAAGTCTCGTCGCGCCATTCGCTGAACGAGTCGTTGAGCTTCGGCGGTACGAGACGATGGACGACGATTTGCCGAGTTACCTTCACCATCAGAGATCACATAGTCATCATAGTCCTTGAACTGTTTCTCAGGAAGGCTAATCATGGGGATATCATCTCCATCCTCCGATGGCAGAGCAGCCTCGCCAGGACTTGACGCAACTGAAGTCGGTAGGCTCGACATAGGGCTGATATTTGGGGATGATTTTCTTCCACGGCCGAGCCGGGACGCCAAGCGTTGGGCTCGTTCCTGAGCGTAATGAATGGCCCTCCCCTCTCTCCCCTTTACATTTTTATCGCTGTCGTCAGCAGTATATGTGGTTGGTGAGCTAGCCCGTGGATGGATAGTGAGACCGTTGACGGGTGCCGGCGCAAATGGGTTATTAAATTCCACCGCAGGTAGCGACTGAATGCTTGCGGAAACCTTGTCCGTCGTTGATGCAGTGGTGACCGCGGGTAACGGCTTCTGAGGCAATGAAGTGCCCGTTTCGGAAGCCGATCTCGAAGGCCTTCGATCCAAAACGGCATTGAACTTGACTCTATTGGTATTCTTCAGAATGCCTGCATTCTGATTTTTTCCCTGAGTCTCATTTGGCTCCAGTGACCGTTCTTCACTGGGTGACGGCAGGGGAGACAAACGATGCCTTTGAAATCTGCTGGTTCCTCCAATCAAGTCGTTGACGCTCGCGCGTCGAGACATTCTTGAAGATGGGGTGTCGAAGTAGCCTCCAACCATTTTGGGTATGTTGTTTGTTCCCTTCCTTTCTTTTCCAACCAGACGATGAGAATATAGCTCTCGGTCAACGGAGACTTCTATTCGTGAAATTATCTCGTTCCTCCTCTTTTTCTAGTAACTCATCCTCTTTTGCTTCTTTTCTCTTCTTATTTCTTTCCGCAAGAGCTGAAGAGGATTCAACGATACCTCCTAGCCGCATGTTAGACGGTGCATCACAAGAGAGGACTCTCAAAGTCCCGAGTTCATCCAGCTCCGGGGCATAACGCACCTTGCAAAAATAAAACAGCAGGTCAGAAAGAATTAAACACAGACAATGAAGTCTTGGGGTGATGCAGTACCTTGAGGCACTTGACGGCCGTCAAGGAAAGCTCGTTGAGGTCAGGATGGTCGAAGGAAGGAGAGGATAGGGTGAGAGGACGCTTCCAGCTACAAGGAATGGTACGGCAGTTCGCCACTAATACATAACAGGGCAAAGTTGCAGCATGTAGTGTCCCGGGAAAGCTGCAAGATCAGGTCGATCGAAGGGAGAAACGGGGAGTAATAAGCCAAGAGACAAAAGAAACTAAGAAAGAGTGATGTAAGATGTGAGAGAGAAGCGAGAAAGAGAGCAACAGCGAGAAGAGGGAGAGAAAAGATCGATGATCCCACCACGACGGAAGAGATGGCAAGAGGAAGAACCAGATCAAGACAGCTGACAAAAGAAAGGCCCGCTTGATGGAGGAGAAGAAAAAATGGTCGTAAGCTTTTGGACAATGGAGGACAGAGAAACGGTTCGAAGCCAATCACTGCATCCAGTGCACCACCCGGATCATATGCAAAAGAGGCACAGTCCCTCCACAGAGCCAACCGACTTGTTTTTGCGTTGTTGGCCTGTGCCCCAAGAATTTTCCTTTTGGGTTAAGACAGGCGCTAGGATGATCTTCTGAATTCCAAAGAGAGAAATGATGGGATTGAGAGGAGTATATGAATGGGTTTGTAGGAGACCAAGGTCAAGAAGATCGAGGGAGCAGGGATCCTTCTATAGCATGGTTGTCTACGATGCCACGATGGATAAATCACCGGACAATCCAGATGGAGACGAACAAAGCACAAGATAAGACGTCTGGGACGAGAAATCCAGAAATAGATCACACAGACGACCGAATAGCCTTCTATAGAAGGAGGATAAAAAAGGAACAATGAGCCAGAATCACTATCCCTTAGGTCTGGCCCAGAAAGAAGAGGCGAGAGTTGGATGGCCGCGGTGACACACAACCCAGCCAAGGAGACAGAGAACCTGATAGACGTGCTCAGACCAATTTCAGGCGTAAAAAACTCCTGCTTCTGCTGCTGCTGTTTTCTGTTTGGCGCGCTCCGTGAAAGCCTGTATGGCACGGCTGCGGTTCCACGGGGTCCAGTATGTATGTACCACAGTGCAGTGGCCAAAACAGTCACATTCGGAGAGTCTGCACGACGCAATCCCAGCGATTATTGAGGTAAATCGTGTGTGTTTTTTATTTCAGCCAGCCAATCAGAGGATTATTGTCACAGTCGATATGCTGGTGAAGAGAGATCTTCCTAAGAAAAAAAAAAATTAAAGATAAGTAAAATCCAAGGACCGAGTGGGATGACAGTATCAAAGATTAGTCCATAAGGAACCGCACTATGATAGTAAAAGACATGACCTCTTTCTCAAACAGAATATGGCACTCCATAGTAGAGGCGATGTCCCAATGAGTGGAGCAGAGGATCCCAAGCCATGCAGATTCCTTTTTCAGCGCCGGAACGCGGGAGAGCATCCAGAACTTCTGGGTCCGCGGATCAGATCAAAAGCCAGGGGAATCACAGAATCAGGAGAAATCTGCGTGGCTTTGTTATTGCAGGTGGCCACAGGACGTGGGAAAATAATAACAGCCGCCAGCTATCGTTCGGGTAGCCGATGGATATAATGGAGCGATCCGATTTGCTGTCAGAAGAGATACTGCAGGGCGAGAACTGATAGCCCGATAATAGGTAATAATACAATAGCAGCATTAATGAAGAGGCCTCAGGTCACCTGGCTGGTGGTCTGCAGAAACTAGTCCATCACGCAGCTGCCAATGACATGGCCGGAATCGGGATATAGACAGAGAGCAAGCGAGATGAATCCATTGCCGGATAAGAGCGGATCCAGGAACCAGATGATTAATCTCTGGCGGGCGATAACCATGGTGATTTGGCAAGAACTGGCGAGGACTTCGTGGTGGATGTCGTTGGACGTTTGAGATGAGGTTGGAGTGGAGCGCGAGAGCCGCACGTCAGATTTGAAGGAGGAATTACGAATGCGCCTACAAAGTACGTATACCGTGATAAAACTACGATAATGATACATAGAAACCCTTTGATAAAGAGGATGAGGGGATCTACTCTTGACACTGCGCATTGAGCGCCAGGAGATCGCGTCTCGCTTTCTATAGTGCAGTCGAGTTATATACATCGGCATCTGCACGTTGGACCCGAATTTGCGACAACCAAAAACAAAAGCTGATACAGACTAAATAGGAAAAAGAGCGAAAAGATGAAAAGACTCCCTCTCATTCGTCAATGCTGAATTTCACCTATCAACTCTGTTTCCCCTCTATTCGCGTCGACTCTCTGTGCACTGAACATTATCGGCACTGTCCTCTCAATTGTGTGACGCCTGGGACTTTTGCGAGCTCCCCCTTTCTCTTGATATGATGTCAATGGGTGCCTCAAGTCCTGCTTCGGCTGTGATACCTTGGGGATCTAGTCTACCTGGCAGGAAGTGAGAGCCGTTATGCGCCTCGCCCTTTTGCCTTACATCTGATCTGCTATCTCGCATTGGCAACACGCGAGACAGAAAGCTGGATGAACGGGAACGACTCTATAGAACGGCCTGGACCTCTTTCCATCCACCGGCAATTTATATATCATTTGTCCCATCTCAAGCGGCTAATCGCATCGCCCGCCATACAGAGTACCCCCCCCGGGTACTTCGCACTCACTCTTCACTAGCCATCAAGATCGAATCGCCATCGTCATTGCCCTCCTCCACAATGTAACACATCCCGTCACACAAGGCCGGTGCACCACCCAAGTCTTTACACCCCCTCCCCTCCCCTTCTTTTGTCCAACATCTGCTACCCGCGATGGGATGGGATTAGTAGCCGAGGATGACGGTACCACCTGCGCCGACGCAAGGACCAATCTTTATTTGTGAGATTGTGTTGGGAGATGCAGCAGAGTCAAAGTAGGGTTGTTGAGTTACACGGGTGGGGACTGAGGTTGGGTTGGACTGCTGGCATTGGGACGGAAAGCTGCCGAAATTGTGCCTGCGTGTGAGATTGTTGGAATTTGGTATGGAGTTATTTTCTAGCAGTTAATATCCGTGCTGGTCGTTATCAACCCGCTGATTCGGACTACCCTGCTTCTAGATCCAGCGGTCGACAAAATGGGTCTATATCTAGACCAGATCTATACCAAAATAATCCAAGGCATGGTCCATCTGATATAATCAACAATATAAGGCACTCTGCGCCATGTAGTATCCCGTGCGTAAGACCCAGGTACACAAGCCAAACGCATACCCCGTACATTGGACGGATCAGGCAACTCGAGTAGATCCATATGTGCTCAGCCGACTCCCCGGGGGAGAGCTTGAGCACGGACTTAATGACCAAATACTCGGAACGAAGGGCACGGGCGTTTGTCCGTGTCTGGTGTGTTGTGTGGCGTTGGCAGGCTGGTTCTGGGCTTACTTCCTGATTTAGTATTATCATCGCTGCTATTGCCTCTATTAACCACTGCAGAGGCTTATACACCTAGGCTACTAGTACAATGCACCCGAAATATGGCTGTCGATCATACCCCCCGGACACAGGAGATGAAATACGAATGAATATGCATGTACCCCTGTGTACCTCTGCAGTACCCCTCATAAGCCATGGCTACGTCTATAGGGCTTGATGTATAGCCCTGACACTTCCGCGTGTTTCCTTTTTCGGTAAGAGTAGTGTTGATGCGCACATCAGGAAAACGATAGTAAACAAGGCTTTTACCGAGGTGAGAATGCATAGCTGCACCTGGGTAACTACACCCTCATATTCATCCTTAACTTAACTATCTACAACACAACAGCAGTCAAGTCTATCGATTGATTCCAAAAACAGAGACGGTTGGAAATACGCCTTCAACTCCATTGCTTGCTTGCTGTCATGCTGTAACGCTAACAAATCATCAATCCGAAAGTAAAAAGCAGAGTAAAATGACACGCCCATCATGGATGGATTCCGGCTATCATCAAACACTAACCAAGGGTATCACATCTTATCTATCCATAGCTAGATCCAGATCCAGATCCAGTCATCGGGACTACCGTCTCTCCACGCGACTTAACGCCCCGAGGATAAGCCCCAGGTCCTCTCGCGGTTCACCCCGTCGCAAGAGTCTCGTGCCCTTCTCTTTACTGTCCTCGTCGCTGTTGCCTTCGCCCTCGATCGCAACCCAATGCATGGCGTTCCGAGCGTCCCGCTCATCCAGCCGCTCCGCGCAAATGCGCAGGACTCGTGACGAGACACGGTCGGACATGGAGCGGTACAGTTCGATATCGTGGACGCCTGCAGCCAGGGAGTCGAGTGTTGGTCCCAATCCATCTGCTATACGCGAAAGTCGCAAGGATATTGCTGATGGGGGTATCGGCGGGGGTAATGCCTCGACCGGGTCGGATGGCGTCAAGCCGGTTAGAGGATGTTGTAATGATGAGAATATCTTTTGTTGCGAAGGGTCTAGAATGGATAAATCGATCTCGTCGGTCTGTGATGCCGACGGTTGGCGTTGCGACGGTGGCGGTTCCTGTCCATCTGACTTGGGTATTGGCGGCTTGACACGGGGGATTGAAGGCGGCCGAAGAAGTGCATTCAGCGATTGCCTTTCTCTTTGTAATCTGTATTGGTCCTCGTTAGAACCAGTCCTTCCGGAATCCTGGATATACCAACATACTTTTGTATTTGCTCTTCCAGCTCCTTGATCTTCTCTGCATTCTGTACATTCTTCGGATGCGGCTTCTTGACAACAACAGCCGGCGGCGCTTCGTCTTCTCGTCCAAACCAATTGGACAGGTCGGAATTCGACTCAAAGTCCTTGAGCAATTCCTCTTGAATCACGCGTGCTGGAACAGTTAGTTTCCCCCCCTTCAACTCAGAATTCAGTACCATTTCTTGCATACCTGCTAATCGCGCACTCTGATCTTCAGAACGTGACCCTGAACGCTTCTCTCCCATCGCTCGCGCAGCACACCAAATTAATAGTTGTCGCATGCGCCGCGGTTCGGGTAGATCGCTAGCGATATGTTTGTAGAAGTCTGCTGTGTTCACCTCTTTGTGAGGTAGTGCTGGTAATACGTTAGCATCTCCCGTATCCGGATTCAGATCCAGATCTGGACAGGAATGCTCACCATTCGATGCCCCAGAATCAATCAAGGAACTAGCTCTCCGCCCCCGTCGCCCCAGACTACTCCGTCTATTTCCCTTTTCCGACTTCGCTGCCGTCCGCATCTCCTTGTTCCGCTGGATGACCGGCGTATCAGCCATGGGCAATGTAATCCTAGCCGTACCAGGATCCGCGGGTTCCGGCGACACAAAACCATTTCGTTCTTCTGCTTTTGATTTACTCGGCCGGCCTTTCCTGCGCTTTTTCTCCGCGGGCACAGCTGCATCGGGCTGGTCGCGCTGTCGTGCCGGTCGTTGTATATATTCCGCGCCTTCTGTTTGCGGTTGCGTTTCAGGCTCAGCTGAAGCGGGTTTCGCATGCTCTCGCGTCTGTCGCTTCGACGGTCGCCCCCTTTTCGGCGATGCTTGTCGAGGGTGTTTCTCAGGGGGTGAATTAGGGACTTCGGGGATTGGCTCAACAGACGGTCTTGACTTCTTCGCTGGGAGGCGAGTAAATTGGAACCCTTCCACATCCTCATCGTAGTCTGTACACCAACACAAAAACCGTTAACCATAATAATAACCCAAATCCGAATATCCCTCCCTCCATTCTATCGCGCAACTCACCTGGCTTCCGCTTCTTATCCGAAACCTTGCTACTCGCATTCTCGTCATTAACCAGCTGCTGTGTATTATCAATCACGCCTGACCGCGTATTGGCCCGTCGCCCTCTACCTTTGCCGCCCCCGGCCGACGGCGCAGGACGCGCCTGCGCCTGGGTTGTGGCCATACCAATGGTGCTCAACGGTTCGCGACGCTTCGTTCTGGTGGTCGTGGTCGTCAAAACAGTGGTTGTCATGTCAGGACGAGTGATAGGTGGATATTGTTGCTTTGTTCTGTTTTGCTTTGCCTAGCTGTCTGCCTGGCTGGCGGGGATAGGAGGGGGAGAGGGGGATGGCCTAAATTATAGTAAACGTCGTTTACTTCCCCCCTTGAAATTGAGTGAGGGGTATTTCAGCGCGCTATTTCGTCCTCTCCAATATTTGCGATGACAGGTCCGGGACTCGCGCGATGTGCAAGGACGTAGTCGAGCTTGAAAATCCTCCCACGGACACACTGGAATAAAGAAAAAAAAAAGAAAAGCCGGAACAGTAGCTAAATGTGTCGAATAAAAATCTCGCTCTTCTCAATAAATGGCGAATAATCCTCAATTCCGCGCGCTCGTTGACAACCTGGATAGACGGGCGGTGACGGGGTGAAATCAGAGGAGTCGTGTTTTTGTCGTCGCGGTCGGTCCTGGAACCCGCGGTCCAGGACTAAACGGTAATCCCAATATGAAACCGTGTCAGGGAGTCGTCCACCAAATCAGGACAACAGAACCAGCTCCTTGCGCTGTTCAAAGCAGCGAAATCTATCGGGTAGCGCAGGGCAGGTAGACAGAAGGTCGTCGGGTTGACGGGGTTGAGAAGGCCGCCGCAGCACGCGGTTGTTTTGGTCGGGCATGGCGCGTGGGGACGACGCTAGGCTGTTTTGGACACTCCGCCTTCCTAAACGGGACACTGCTACGATCTAGGGTATCGACATCACGTGTTATTCCTTCACTGCAAT
The DNA here is from genome assembly GCA_003004485.1 of Aspergillaceae sp. MA 6039. Lineage (NCBI taxonomy): Eukaryota > Fungi > Ascomycota > Eurotiomycetes > Eurotiales > Aspergillaceae > Aspergillaceae sp. MA 6039. Next base: position 15,394 of record PQMF01000172.1, on the reverse strand, counting down.
CAAAGGTTTCCTTGTTTCTTTGAAGGGCCTCTGACCTCTCTAGGACCATATTCATGTCATAGATAGCCCCGGTTCCCCTTTATTGCATTAGCCAGGACAACATTTGTTTTCTCCACCTATTGTCTGGCCAGAACATGTCCCAAGGAATGCGCTGGCAACCCTAACATCCATAAGGACTATTATACAGGATCACAAGGTGGCCTTGATCATTTTTCGTTAGCCATTACACGGCAGCCCGGGGTTCGATTACCCATGTCAGAACCAAGTAATGGGCATTATACCCCTGCAACACCTCCGCGGGGCTGAATCCGCGTGTATTCATAACAGCGAGCATTTGACCGTGTCAAGAAGTGCCTCTTGAATGCCCAGCTTTGTGGTGGTGATCCCAGCTTATAGTACCATTTGGCGACAGATGCATTAAATAGCGGCATGGGGGCTGTACTCTTCCAGATGGGCTCCTTGACCTACTTGCTTATCGAATATTCTCTTACTTGAAACATGGAGGTCATTTTCTCCCGGGTCTTGGAAAACGCAGGATTGACTACTTGGGAGAGAGCTCCCGGACAATATCCAGAATTAGAGAAATTAAACAGAACCTCAGAGCTATCTTAGTTGAGAAACTTGCAAGAAAGAGAGCCTTCCAAAGCGCAACTCTTAGCGTGGGGGAGCTGGAAGTGCAATTATTATGTTCATGGAAAGCGAGCTCAGTGCACGAGCTCAATCCCTTCCTTTTACCGTGACTCGCATATCTCTAGTTCCCCGACATGACACTCCAGTCACCGTCTGTCCAGATCAGCTTCATTTTCCAGCTCTTTATTTTCCACAAGCCATCTTTGGCATCCTTGTCCACGTCCATGAAGTAGAGACTGCCGCTCATCAAGTGGGAGGTGTCGGGCTTGTTCCCCTGGCTCGAGCGGTAGTGCTGCGCAAGGGCCGAGGCCGTCACGGTCGCCTTAGTCTCGGAATTGTCTACCATATTGACGCGGATATTGCTCAGAAAATGGGTGGTATCAAGTTTGGAAATGCTGTCATAGCAGTTGGAGTGGATGGCGGCGAGGCCGTCCATAACGTTGCCATTCAACTCAAAGGTTGCATCCTGGTGGAAGGCCGAGTCGAACAGGGCAACATCGGCAGTATCAAGCCCCAGGACACAGCGATAGGCGGCATCAGTGATGGCTTCGCGAAGGGAAAGAGAGGGTAGAGAGGACGGAAGTGACATTTTACCACGTATCGTGTTGTTGGTATGGTCTTGGAGCACAAGACAAGCTATTATAATGTACTGGTTTGAACAACCTAGGCTGTGGCTTGATCTAGAAGCTGGAATAGGCTTAGCGGGGGGTTTTATATACCTACTTAAGGAGTATTTGACGTCAAATTGGATTATGTTTTGACGTTCAGAACTTCAGATATTGAACGCCGAACGGAGATTTGAACCGTCACCACGATCTAAGTCCGATATCTCCGCCCCAGAGCATATCTCCGTCCCAGAGATCGGAACTATGAGAGCTTTAAGTCAGAAAGTCTCACTCCTGACAATTATGTCGGAATATGCGAAGGCTATGACAAAGTCAGTGGTTGTGAGGACTGGGATGAAATGGAATATCTCTCTGGGGACCACCCTTCATATATGCGGGTCTATAAGACATTACAGAGGACTTGCACCAAGCAACAAGAGATCAGAGGCAGAAAGAGTTTCAACTTTAGTCTTGCTCATTCTTCAATGGCTCTCTAACTTGAAAGAATTGGTATTGGTATTCTGTGAAACACTAAAGGATGAGGTCTGGGTGAAAGATTACCAAAAGCTGTACGATATGACAATGCAGGAAAAGTCCTATGAGAGCTATATCCAGCTGCTGTTGGCTGCTCTTGACTCCACAAGGGACCACAGCATACCTGTTCACAAAATTCAACTCACCCGTCTCTCATTTCCCAATGATACCACATCGTAAAGCCCAGGTTGGTGCTTTTTGACAATTCTTCTCACTGAGCTGGTGAAGCATGCACAGCTTCTTGAAACAACTCAGTTTTGGTGCTATATTATTATCTCATGCTAGTCTAAGTATACATGAGCTAGAGCCGTGTTCGATTGATGCAGAGCGAGCCTCTGTGGAGAATTTTCTATGAAGCAACGCTAAGTCACTGCACTCTCTCAATGCTCATAATGTCAGTCATTGGGCAAAATCAGGAAAAGGGCATTGATTTAACTCCAGCACACATTCATGATACAATTAATATACCAATAAGAAGAGTCAAAGGGCTAGACAAGCTTTCATGTCCATGCTCATTTCAAGAAAGAATGGAAGCTGTTCTTGGGTCACAAAAGTTCTGTTTCTGTCCCGAGAACCAACAAAAGGAAATGGAGCGCCTCATAGCTAGAATGCCAGCCGCTGCCTTAGTCATTTATTTTGCTCATTCTATGGCTTATGGCTATATCCTTAGTCCAGCTATTCAATGATCACTTGGGTGCATTGGACTACTGCATTCCTGCCACGCTCGCCATCGAATAGCGAAAATACCGCAAACCCCCCCTCCTTTTCCTTGCAACCTGGACCAGATTTACCAGCATGCATTCAGTCATTTGTAAGTCGGGGGCACACTTGCAACCATTGGTTGCGAGGCATTCTGGGCTCTTGAGTGTGAATGGCTCCTCCAAAGATTTCTTTCTTTGGTGCAGAAGAGGAAGACAAGTGCATCAGCAGCTGAACCTTTTTTGTGGGCTTGATGGATGAGGGAGGAGAAATGGACATGGCATGGAGGGATCAGGATCACCTATGTTGAAGGTTGACAGTATAAGAACTTATTCATATCTGTAAATTCCAATCCCAGTGTTTGTCAGTAGTGCCGAAAAACATAGTGCATGTGACTCAAAAATTCCTCTAGTTCTGGAAATCAAGGCGTATAGGCTTAACGCCGATACATATACGTTTTGATTGGATGATCTGGAACCTTGATATCTTTACCCACGTCTGATTAGAAGGCTATATAGGAGTCAACTGTCAACAGGTTCAAAGCGACATCAGAGGCTAGTTCATCAAAGTATTGATCCCCCCCCCAATCCAAGAAGCCACTTGGAACCACCAACTGAAGTGTGCGCATAGATGGGCAAGCGCTTGCGGAAAAAGAAAAGCAAGAACAGCCAGGAACATTGAAAGAGACCTGCCCTTATCATAGTAAGCGCCAAGAATCTGAAACAGGGACGCTAGGCAGAGTATGGATTTTGCAGAGTCCTGCTTCTTGGTATTGGTTAACTGCGACGGATTGCTGCGGTGCTAAGTCTAGATGTAAGGGCGGACGCGCCAGGTAGAGGATACGCGAGCAAAAAGGAGGAGGGAGAAAGAGAAAACAGTGAAATGGAGAGTAGTCAAGTTTCTCGAGGCCGAAGGAATTGTAATGCCCGATGCCAGGCCAACTTCTTCTTGCCGATTTCAATTTGCTTCCGAATGCCGTTGCAATCCAAGGGGATATATTCCATGGAGGGTGATGAAGGGAAAAAATCTGAAAACTTCAAGTGCAGTGGAGGCTGGGAGCAGTCTGTTTGGGGGATTATTATCTACTCCGTACTGATGTTAGTTAGGCACGCCCATAGGTTAGATGACTTTTGATCCTTACCAACTTCCCCCGCAAATTCACCCCCTGTTCCGACACCTCCACCGTCACCTTGAGCTCTCCAACCCAATCGTCTGTGTGCTTTCGAACTTCCCGTCTAATGGAGTCATACATATCAGGAGATGATTGGTCATCCTCATCATCATCATTCACTTTGTCAGGGATATCATCCACATTATTCATCTCCTTTCCTTTGGCATTACCGTACTTTTCTAGGAGCAGTTTTATTCTTTCATGGGCTTCACCTTCAAACTTCCAAGGTCTGGGCTTTTCAAGTTCTTTGATATCAACTAGGATCACAGTGTTGACAGTATTGCTTTTGCAAAGCCACTGTTCCATGTCCAAGAGAAGGTCATTGTACTGTTGGGAGAACCCAGTCTCAACTGCAATAACTGGTATGTATTGGCGAGAGGAAGGATCAAATCTCACAAACATGCCATCGGGAATTTTGGACCAAGCTTGCCTTTTAGATGATGACTGGTTGGATAGTGTCCCTAATAGGCCTCGGGATATCTGGGCAGGAAAAATGAATTGGGATACCTGGATCAATTTAATAGGTTTCTTTTCTTCACGTGTGAAAATTCCGATGAAGTAGCAGTCATCAAGAAAGTCTGCCATATAGTAAGAAAATGCATTGCACAAAGCAGATGGCATTCTGATATGCATTGCTCCACGGTCCAAATCATATGTCCAACGAAGCTTATTATTGTCCAGTATGGCTGGGATTTTGGATTTGTACACAACATGTCGGAGGACTTTCACTCGCAGGTCATCTTCAGGAAATTGCAACAAGTAATTACCAACCACTCGCTCAAGCACACCTGGTGACACTATAACAGCCTCCTTTTTTCGCAGCTGGTGTGGTGACATAGTGTCAGGAAGCCTGGAGGATATGGGATGGACGGTTCGTAGGGGCGAGAAGACTCGGAGTATTGCCCGTTGAAAGCAGTTGGCGGCGCCTGTCTACTCTGGCCGCCTAATTATTCTGCCGTCTAATACTATATACCGCCTCTATAACAGCTGGTAGACGCGGTCAGTCAGCTATTCCAGATTATCAATAAATGATCTTGATGACGAGTTGCTCGGATAGGGGAGTCATGATGATGGTGGACATAGGACAAGTAAAAACATGTAGCCATCGGCAGATGGATGGAGCAATGGGAGCCGTTTCTGGCGCCCCACTAACCGCTCGATTACTAGCTTCTAAGCTTCTAAGCTTCATAAATACGAGTACTTCTACGGAGCACTACGTAGAATGAGGATTTACTAGTAAAACTGGGCACAGTAGTGAAATAGGATTAGAATTTTATCTCTAGTCATTTTCGAATTTCAAGAAGTATCCAGAATTGCTTGATTTCTGCTTATTTACGTAGTATAAGGATACCGCCGTTACTACTCGGCCCGTAGACGGGATAACCTTAAACTGACAACCACCTCCAACATCATTCTACACCACAAGGGGGTGTTCTGGTTGTACTGGCTTCAGCCGAGGCTTGCGGCAATCCGTCACTCATTCATTTATTTTTGCGTTCTGTTTCATATACCGGTGAAAAGAAGCAACATGCGACGCCAACACCAGCCCGAGTCGCCATCACAATCTCCCCGCCACCGCAGGAAGCGCATCGCCTGTAGGCAATGTCGTCAGGCAAAGGTTTGGTGCAATCGAAATATGGGATGCTCACTCGTTAACATTACTGGTTTAGATCCGATGTGAGTTGTCGGCCGGGGGAGACGTTCCTTGCTCCAGATGTCGGCGAATGGGCCATGACTGCAAGCTAGACACCACCTTTCAACGCGTTAACAGGCGAGAGTATGACTTGATACTTCCAGTAGTGGATCAGTTAATTCTAATTGTTCTGTAGGAGGTTAGAGGAACTAGAAAATGAAGTGCAGCATCTCCGATCATCTGTCTCTACGCTACCCGCCTCCACTTCCCGGGTGCTTCAGGGCATTCCTACGCCTAACGAATCCTTCAATGCAGACACATCCTCGATGGTGGATCATGAATCTTCTAAGGTTCAGGAAAGGCTTCTGGTCTCTGACCTCCCATTACCGGCACTGGAACAAAGTACCCTGGCCCATATCGTGCCGCTTCAGCAACGGAGTCCGCCATCTCCGTTACTACAGGTGATGTCTTCGACCTCGTCAAGGTCCCTCGAGTTCCTCCACTTTCGTGGAGATCAAGTAGACGCCCTATTCAACATGTATGCACGATGAGGTAGCCCAGCAAGAGACAAGCTAATGCTGCTCAGTTTCTTCCAACGCTATCATCCTTGGGCACCATTGCTGGATCCAACTATTTCCCCAGATGAATATTATGCTCGATCAGCACTCTTGTTCTGGGCGATAATCCTCACAGCCTCCCGTCGGTATACTGACGAACCCGGGTTGTTTGTGAGTCTTACTGCGCTAGTCAAGAAAATGCTATGGGACACGATCGCCAACCCTCCCCACACATGGCATGTCGTCCAAGCAATCCTCCTTGTTTGTCTGTGGCCATTTCCCACGTCATCTCTCTCTTCCGACATTACGTCAATTCTGATATCTACTGCTCAGACGATCGCGGTCCGGATGGGTCTGCACTGTCCGGAAGCAATTCAGGATTTCTCTCGAAAAAAGAGACGGTTAAATGCCGACGAAATAGCGGAAGTGGCGAGAACATGGGCGACCTGCCATATAACCGCGCACATGTACGTTGGGTTCCCCCTTATACCTTACCGCTGACTGGCTGACTGGGCCGTTTATGGCAGAGTTGCGACAACAGACGGACAGACTGGGGTATCTTCTAACTGGATGATTGATCACCTTTGCGATCGGGATAGCGTTGGCATGATCCCTGCGTCCCTCAAACATCAACTCTTAGTATCTCGCTTTTCGGCCCGCGTATGTCAGTTTATGTCTGGTCACTCGTATGGACCAACCGGCCTCCCTCGTCCGGGGGATGGAATGTCCCTTCTGGCCCTACTTGAGCGGGAATACGTGGAGCTATCATCGACCCTAGCTGAACAAATCTCGGGTTCGTTACATTGACATACTATTTGTGACACACACTGACTGCACCCCAGAAGAGAATAAAGTACTCCTCAACGGGATCGGCTTACAACTCTATGTTTTCTACCTCCTCGAGAACAGCGAGTCCGACATGCGAAAACGAGGCCTTCTCCGTGCGTATAGTATAGCTATCGAATCAATCTCCAAATTAAACCACCTCGAGTCCATCTCGGAGACAATGGCATTTGGGTCCGTCTGTTATTTCTGGATCATCTCCATCGCAGCCATGTTCATCCTGAAACTTAGTTATTCCAACCTAAGTCCGTTTCTTGATTTAGAGAATGGCAAACGTTCTTTCAACTCTGCTATCATGCTCACACGTCGGATATCGATCGAAGACAATGATCTGCCTGGTCGGACCTCGAACATTCTGACGCAGTTATGGAGTGCCCAAGCCCGTGGCGGACACCGAGATAAGGAACCTGGTCTTAAGCTCAAGACTCGCTTGGCAGCTAGCTTGGTTCACGATTCACTATGGACTTGGAGAGAGGTGTTTGGCGGGCAGAGAAGTGAGGCGAATACCCCTGTTGGTAAGTCTCAGGTATATGCTTACCATACCGGTGTATTTTGCTGACGTGTGAGGGCTAGGGACGAGATATTCGAATCCTGCGATACAGGACACTCCCATAACAGTTCCACAAGAAGAGAGCCAAGTGGATAGCCTGGCATTAGAGGATGTAGTAGACGCCGAGATGCTCGCATTGCTGCCGTTTAGCTTGGATGGTGATGCACTCCTTACCGCTCAGGGGTGACTCTGGTTTAGCATCCGGTAGACACCTACGAGTATCGTACTGTATATACAGTTCACGTCTGCGCGAGTAGTATAAAGACACTATTGCTGCACGACAATTATAATGACTCATACTAGCGCTACAGTTACTTGTAGGATGAAGAAGAAAGTTCGATTCGCATTTCGAAGTAGTAAGCTACCACTGTAGTCCAGCATGCGAGTTAGCAGTCGCCTCTTCACGGTCAAGTGCGAAATCCTTTGCATTCCCTGGATTCTTTGGCACCATCTTCTCGAACAACCGGTTTCCAAACTTCCGAAATGCAGACGCGATACCACCATACTGGAAGAGCTCCCTTTCCATCTGGCTAATCTGAAACTTGAATTGCTTTCCGTCAACGCCAATTACCTTCGCGTTAAAATCAATCGATACCTCATTACCATCTTGAGCCGCTTCATAGAATTCCTCATCAGTCAATGTGATACCCAAAAGACCGAGGTTGGGCATATTGCGCTGGAAAATGAAGGCGAAAGATTTAGCGATAACAAATTGAATACCACAGCCTAGATCATAGGTTTGTTAGTATCTCATGGCAAAATCATCTTTGGTTTTTTAGCTGTGTTCGATTACCTAGGAGTGCCATGACAGCCTGTTCACGAGACGATCCACATCCAAATGCTTCTCCGGCGACTACGATGCTAAACCCATCTTTCACGCGCTGCCGGAACTCAGGATGGGTGTGTTGCAGACAGTGGGAACCGCTGATTTCGTTCGTTTTCATGTCGATTAGGAATTGGGCGGGTGCCAACTAAGGACTGGTTAGTTTCATCTAAGCATCAAGGGCAAAACAGGATCAGCCTACGGCATCTGTGTCGATAAAATCCCCAAGTCGCTGGACCTTGCCAGACATAACATCGTTTGTCGAAATAGTATCCAGCGTTTCCGAAATTTCTGACTCGGATATCTTGTTGCGGGCCTGTTTTCCGCCTTTGTTTTCCTCTACGGTAGAGCCATTGGGCTCCACGTAGGCTGGGTGGCTTTCCGTTGGCTTCGTTGTGGGAGAGGAAATGCCACGTAGATGATTCCATCTGTCGAGCTCTATGGCGTTGAGGAACTCATGCGGATCGCGGAACTTCATCTCAAGAGATGATGCAGCGACTGTGGCAGCGGAAGCCAGATTTCCAATGGATCCTTTTTATGCTTATTAGAGCTCTGGAAAATTGCCTTGGATTTGGTGTTGCAAAACGTACCTTTTCCCATCCGATTCTCAAAGTTACGGTTCTGAGACGAGAGCCAGATCTCCCCCGGAGCAGCCTGGTCAGCCGACATCCCGACGCAGTAACTGCATCCCGGGATTCCAATCTCAAATCCTGCTTCCTCATAGAACTCGGTCAGTCCCAGCTGACGGAGCCTGTTCAGAATTGGCATAGAACCCGGGACAACTTTTCTCTTCCCCTGGGAAACCGGCTTTAAACCGTGTTTGAGTGCTTGTTCAAGAACCAGAGCCCCTAATATCAGGTCTTCTTCTGCCGTGGTGCAAGCACCAATAAAGCACCCGTCTAAGTGCATCCCTTCCAGCTCGGTGACAGGTACTACATCGTCCGGGTTGGGGTATTTCGCCACGAATGAGCGGACCTGACTGAGGTCTATTTCATGTGTTTCAGCGTATTCGGCGTCGTCATCAGGCTGAAAGTAGACGCTCCCTGCTTTATGTCGAGCAAGACGTCTCTTTTGGATAAACTCATGCGTGACTTGATCTGGTACGAAGACGCCAGTAACTCCTCCAAACTCCTGTTTGTTGTCAGTGCCGAGCCACATCAATCTTAAGAGACTGTCAGGTACACACCGCTGTCATGTTGCAGATGGCGAATCTAGCATCACATGAAAGATGCTTAGTCCCCGGCCCAGTGAACTCGACTATTCTATTTGCTGCCACGGTGTTCCTCTTGAGCTGCTGCAAAATGTAAAGAATGGTGTCTTTTCCGCCAATCCCAGGCTTCGGTGTGCCAACTAGGCGAATATTGACTGATTCAGGGACCTTGAACCATGTCTCTCCAGTCACCAGAGGCAAAGTAACATCGGCTGCTCCGAGCCCTATTGCTAAGCATCCTAACGCCCCCGAGGAGCAAGTGTGTGAATCAGAGCCAATAACCACCATGCCCGGCTGGGATCGTTCACGGTAGAATTCAGTGTGGAGGATGGTATACTGAAGCTGAGTTAGTAAACGTTACTGACCACGTCGCATTAAACAGAGTACTTACATTCATTCCCTGATAGTCGGTCATCTTGAAGACCCGCTTGGCCCTCTCGCTTGCGTCAATTAATGCCTGGACCTTTGGCATTTTGTTCACTCGAGGGTCGACAACATGGTCTCCAGCCACCCAGAATCGGTCATTTCGGAAAATTCCCGGTTTACCGAGACTGTTATAAGTTGTTTCCATTCCCTGCGCTTTCCTTCAGTTACGGTATTCGGTGACTTGCCAAATGCAGGAATATACATACCGACCACGAAGCTTCGGAAGCAATGACCCAGTCAACATCTACTCGAATTACTTCACTCGGAGCTACCCAGCCCTTTCGGTCAACATCATGGAGGGCAAAGATCTTCTCGCTGAGAGTCATTCCTCGTCGACCGGGTGGCCGGACTGATAGTGGAGTGGGCGGTGTCTTAGCCCTATCAGTCGAGTTCAAAGACTCTAACCACGCCGACACCAAAAATATGATTTCTGCCTCCTTCTCTGATGTAAGACTGTCGGTTTCTGTCAGCCCTAGACCACCAAGCTCCGTGGGTTGGCTGCTAATGACAAGGACGTCCAACAAAGCATTGGCTTCGCGGGGTATGTTTCGCGCTTGAAGCGCTTTAGCGATTCGGGATAGCTGGGCAAGGAAATCCCTCTGCGAATGGAGTCCTTGTTCTGCGCCAAATTAGCTGTCCATCACAACATGCTGAATGAATGGATGATCCGGACGTACTGTCTGCTTCGGACAAAGTAACATTCCTGATCTGCTGGAGGGTCTGCAGCAGGTGGGAGAGACTGGTATCATTCGATTCGGCCATGGTGGATTTTGAATTCGGTTACACTTAATTAACGACAATGTATGGGGGAGTGTAATGAGTTCTATATAAGCAGCGGAGGCCGTACACGGACCCCGAGACCCATCGCGGGCGCGGGATCGGCCCGCTTGCGGCCCGGGGGGTTCTAGTATATATCACTCACTGTTTATGTCCATATTCAACACTGAGCCACGATTGAGAAATTGCTGCAAGCGCAATAATGTCATCCTCTTTAGCAGTCGCCAAACTTCGCCAGCTCTTGGCGGATGAGAGCAAGATTATTGTCTGTCCGGGGGTTTACGATGGTTTCACAGCCAGAATAGCCCTCCAGGAGGGATTCGATGCACTTTACATGGTATTACCTGCACTGGCACCAACCAGAGCTTCTTACCATGTCTGTCTGCTGATATGTCATTTCCTTTACAGACTGGAGCAGGCACCACTGCCTCTCGACTTGGACAGCCAGACCTAGGAGTCGTCACTCTGAACGAAATGCGGGGGAATGCGGAGATGATTGCCAGCCTAGATCCCTCGGTCCCTCTGATCGCGGACGCAGACACCGGGTTCGGAGGTACTGACTTGCTTATCTGAAGCGCCTTTTATCTATGCAGCTTGGTCAATGGCTGACCTGATACAGGATCTCTCATGGTCCACCGCACTGTCACCGAATACATCCGCGCCGGGGTTGCTGCCCTACACCTCGAGGACCAGGTCACCAGCAAACGATGTGGTCATCTGGGCAACAAACAGCTCATCTCGGAGGAAGAATACCTTGATCGCTTCCGAGCGGCAGTGAATGCTCGAACTCGTTCAGGTGGTGACATTGTTCTGATTGCTAGGACGGATGCCCTGCAGTCTCAGGGTTACGGACCGGCCGTTTCTCGACTCAAGGGGGCCATCGAATTGGGTGCAGATGTAGCATTTTTGGAAGGGGTAGCGTCTAAAGACCAAGCTCGTCAGGTCTGCAAAGAGCTCAAGCCAACTCCTGTTCTGTTCAACGCCGTTCCTGGTGGCGTCTCTCCGGATCTGTCCGTGCAGGAGGCTCGAGAACTGGGGTTTGGGCTGATTATCTTTCCTGCTCTGGCGCTAGGACCCGTGTACACGGCTGTTCAAGGCGCGGTCAAGCAATTGAAGGAAACTGGAACACAGGCCGTGGGGGGAGAAAGTAGTCCAAGGGATCTGTTCAATGTGCTTGGGTTGCAGGACGCCGTAGCGCTGGATTTGGCATCAGGAGGGAGATTGTACGAGAAGGGCGTCTAGGTAGATCTACAGCTTGTCCTTTTGACAAAGCATCGGAATAATTACGGCTTCTCTTTTCTCCAGCATGTGTTGTCAGCACAGGCTCCCCTCTTTTCTTCCTGGTTCCCCTTCCTCTCTTCTCGAATCTCTCTCTTCCACCAAGTATACATCATCATGAACGGTGTGTTAGAAGTATGAAAATAAATCAAATATGCTGAATATCCACAGCAGACACAGTTCTGCATCCACCAATGCAAAGCTCTGTACCGTACCGGGTAGAGTAACCATGGCAAAGAATACATACATACACACAACGCTAAACGCTACACAAGGCCCATCATTATCGCTCACGCGCTCGCTCTAAACATGCAATCTACTACTTAAGATCAGCCGGGTTGACACGCGGTGCCAGACTCCCTTCGATTCGGCGCTTGGCTGCCTGCATATCCTCCACCGAGATGTCTTCTTTCCTGGGCAGGTCTGGTTCGAACTGAGGGATGTCGGGGCTGTGGCCGACGGACATCCCCACGCGGATCTGATGATGTTTTGGTTAGTAGTGGTTCATCAAAAAAGAGTGGAACTGTGTCATACCAATGTCTCCAACGGCCCTCTCGAATTCTCCACCAAATCAGAGTCAAAATTGATCACGCCCTCTTCGAAAAGAACGAGAAGAGTACTTCCGCCAAACTTAAAGTACCCAAGTTCCTCGCCTCGGGAAACCTTTTCCCCGACTTTGCGGGTGATCACCGTGCTGCCTACCATCATCGCCCCGACGCAGACGACCATGACGCGGCCGTGGGTGACCGAGTCGATGGGGACCAGAACGCGCACGTTCTCGCCATAGACGTCCAGCGCGGAACGGATGGCCATCGGGTTCACGGTATAGTACTCTCCCTCGATTGTCTTGGGGGTCCCAAGGACCCCGTCCACGGGGATGTGGAAACGATGATAGTCTTGTGGAGCAAGACGGAAGATACCGAGGCCACCGTTTTTATACCGATATGCTTCCTTCGGGTAAGCATCGCCCAGTAATCTCTCGATGGAGAATTCTCGGCCCTTGACCCATATCCCGGTGGCTTCGTCGAGCCGGTCGTACACCACCGAGCGGCAATCAGCTGGGGACACGACGATTCCGGGCTCGTCGGGTGCTGAGCATGGTCGAGCATCGGGTTTCAGTTGTCGATAGAAGAACTCGTTGAAGGTCTTGAACTTCTCAGCCGGCAACAGGACTTCGGACATGTCGAGTTGGTGGAAATTGATGAAGTCCTTGATTTGGCTTGCGGAGTCGGGGTCGTCGTATTTCTTGCCCTGCTTGGTACTCATAGACCGTAAAATACGGCGAACTGCAGTGATCTATCAGTTTTCCATTCCTTAAAAAGGATATCCTTGAGAGGATACGAAGTGGGGGCAGCATACTTCGCTTCTTCTCCATATCCCTACTCTTCAACCCCTTGTACAACAACCGAATTCCCAACCGTACGTACACACTCATACGCTCCTCGTTAATCTGGCCAGTAATCCGGTCCTGGACGAGAATATTGGCCGAGTTCGCACCCAATTTGTATCCACCATACGAGAGCTTCGTAATGACCTTGGTATACCACTTCCGCTGCGCCTGGCTGGACGTGACAAACCCACCCATAACAAGATTATCGACCTGCCTCCAGTCACGGCTCGCGCAGGTGGCGATGTGCGTGATGATATCCGCATCCGAACGCTTCGAAAGACGCGGCTGGTGGCATAGCGGACATTCACGGATCTCAACAACATGCTCTTCACCCCGTTCGTCGCCAAGATCGTCCGGGTGGAGATCTTCTTCGTTCGAGCTGGGCTGTTCATCGCCGGAAAGCGTGGGCACGGTCGTCTCTTGAGAGTCCATATTGGTCGGGAAGGTGGTGCTCGATTCAGCAGCGAGATCGTCGCCGCTGTATGGCTCCTCGCTATCCTGGCTTCCGGATGATGGCGTATGCACGTGTGTCGGCACCGGGTTCTTCTGCAGGGACTGCAGGGTGTCTTCCAGACACATAACCACTTGGTCAAAGGACAGGTCCATCGTCTCCAACGGTTCGTTCTGGGCACGGAAGCGCCGGAAGAAAGCGTCGATCGTGGATTCTTTCAGGGTAGACCCGAGAGTGTCGAGCATCGTGGTCAGTTCGACCTTGTCGATGCGTCCGCTGTCGTCCGCGTCGTATTGTCGGAGCATTAATCTCCAGAACTGCTGTCGAAGCGCGCGGTACGGCACGTATTTCGCTTTGACGGTGAGCTCGGGCGAGTGCTTGTCCTCCCAGCGTTCTTTGTTCTTCAAAATAAGAGGGATCTTGTACACCTTGAGACCGACAGTGTTGAGCGGGGCTATAGCATGCCCGTCATAAGAAGAAGACGTGTTTAGTTCTGTGCGGAATGAGTCGAAACCCCTGTCTTCCGCCTCCTGTTCCAGTGTCTCGTGCTCCTCTTCCGCGAGCTTCGGCACAATGATGGGTGGAATGGAAGGTGGTGGCTGGTCCTGCACGGATTGGGTAAACACAGAATTCGTCGAGTTCCAAGACTTCAGCGGCGGCCTTTGCTTAGTCGACGGCGATGGGCTAATCCCAGTCTTGGACACGGACTTCGAGGTCGACTCTTCAGGCGCCGTGGGGTCTAGCATCGGATCGAGGAACCTGTACAGACCAGTCTCAGGGTCCGACTCCGGCGCGGCCTGAATGAGGGTTTGAAGCGGGAAACCGGCCGAGGCGACAAAGTCGTTTCCGGAGAATTTATCCCTGTCCACCACGGCAAAGCTCATGGTGAACGACTGCTCGTGTTTCATGACCTGGAAGACCATCTTCTCGTGGTATTCGGGATTCAGGTTATGACGGATAACGGGAGTCCGGAGCGTCTTTCTTCCCAGCGACGTGACAACGAATGGGTCCATATCAAAGGACGTTCGCGTAACTATCGAACGTGGTTAATGACAGCGTAACAAGTGGATTATTTGTTGCCCGTACCATTCCGTTCCGGCGGAAGATCTGTGATTCGAACAACCTCCATAAACACCAGCCCCTGCACACCGTTGCCAACCCCAGAGAACTGGTACGCTCTGGCAGCCAAGCTCTTACGCTTCAGCCGTCTAAGCCTCAGTCTCCTCCTCCGCTTCTCGGCCACTTCGGCAGTCTTGGAGTATTCATCCGCGTCGTCGGTCGTCTCGTCGTCTCGATCGACGTCATCCAGGTCCTGGTACTGGTCCTGCGGCGTGGTCTGGGAAAGATCATCCTCCTCCTCTCCGAAGCAAATGAGATTCTGGAACTTCTGGTACGTATCCGGGGCTGAGGCCATGGGATTGGAGGTATCGATCAATGAGAACTGCAGAAGGATCTCCCCGGAGACCGTACTATCCTTCTTCCGGGCCGGTTTCCGTTTCGACTCGAGAGTGTACCATGTTGGCTTCAGGTTGAGTTGGTCAGCTTTCTCCAAGTGCTATGTAGACAACGACCGTACCTGTTGGCTAGTTACGCCCTCGCGAAAGAGTTCCTCAAGGGCGATATAGAACTCCCCCATGTAATCCTTGCCAAAGCGATCATGATCCCAGCAGATACATTCCAGCAGCGGAACGCCCACGACGGGCATTTCAAACACGACGTTCCATTCGGGATTGAGCGTTTTTTGTATTGTCGGGGTTGACTGTCGAGAATCACCAAGCGTGACGATGAGATACTAACCCAATTAGCTTTTTGGGCCC